>JAAEAF010014279.1:0-84436 GCA_011037195.1 Triatoma infestans
TCGCCAGCACCTGCCGCTTCAACCACGGCATCTTACGCTTCTGAAGAAGCACTCTAATTCTTTTACGCTCACCTGAGTTGCTTTCTTCCCACACACACCACACCACACACACGTCCCCCTCCTCCTTTCCCACTCCGCCGTTCGTCTCATCAAGCCTGCGTCTATTCATCACTCAACGTCACCAATGGGTAAGTCTCGTTTTATTGTTTAACATTATTATTCATTTTTTTGTGCTTTTGCCACTATTCGCCATCTCGTCTTGGGTGTCTGCGGCGCAGACACTAACAAAGTAGGCAGTGGCATTGTTAAAATTTCCCGTACAACTGAATGGGACCCTAAGTATGTGTACTTGTTTACATATTCCAAAAAAGTGTTATTAATTTTTAGAGGTAATAAGTTTTTACACTTGGGAGATGGTTGAAATACTATAACTTTACTTTTCTCAGTATTTACAACCAAATCGTTTAAGAAGCAATATTTAGCTAACGTATCCAGCTTTAATTGGGCATCAGTACGAGAATCTCTAAAAAGAACTATGTCATCTGCATACATGAGGCAAAGGATTTCACAATCAGAACCGAGCCGTACACCTGATAAGCCATTCTCATAGTAGAAATTTACAAAATCTGAGAGGAAAAGGGAAAACAATAAAGGAGAAAGAGATTCCCCCTGCAGAACACCTTTGGTAACATTTATCCTGCTTGCCAAGAGGCTATTATTAATCTTTAATTTAAAAAAAGAGCTATCATATAAATTTTTAAGAATTCTTATAAATTTGTTGCTGATTCCTAAAGAATGAAGTTTATGCCAGAGTAAGTGTTGGTTAACATTGTCAATAGCTTTTTGTAGATCAATAAATGAGGCAAAAAAATATTTCTTTTGAAAAAACAGGTTATACATGCAGCTTCTGCCTTTTCTGAATCCAGATTGTTCTTTTGGAAGGATGTTGTTCCAGTCGCACCACTGAGATAGTCTTTCTCTTAATATTGTTGTAAATAATTTACAGGTGGTATTAAAGAGGGCAATCCCACGATAATTATTAGGGTCATTTTTTCTACCCTTCTTATATAGAAGAGTCAATAATTTCTGACCATTTCTTTGGTATTTGCTCAGAGTTCAGAATAACATTGAAAATGTTTAATAGATAGTGTTCCCACTGCGGTGTAAGATTTTTTATCACCTCGTAGGGAATCCCGTCACTCCCAGAAGATTTATTATTTTTACAACTAGCAATAGCAAACTGCATTTCCTGCAATGTAATATCACTATCGAGAAAAGGATCCCCCAAATTAAAAAAATTTCCTACTGATGGTGAATAATTAGCATAAAAAGAAGTAAAATGTTCTAGCCAAATCACGTTGTCCATACAATTAACAGTTAAATTTTTTGGGGTTATCTTTGCAACTGAAGACCAAAATTCTTTTGAATTTTTAACGTTTGCCAAAGAAACCATTAAATTAGCATAATATTCTTTTTTAACTTTCTTGATTAAAGAATAATAGTTCTTCTTTTCTGTAGTATAATTTAAAAAGCAGTCAGAATTGTACCCAGATTTTTTTAATAGTTTATATAAGTGCTTTAAATTTTGCCTCTCTACCATGCAAGTCTCGTTAAACCAGGGGTTGTAATGTTTTTTAATATTACGTTTATTATTTACATTAATCGACATACCACAAGTAGCAGCCGCTTTCATCAACAACTCTGAGAAGTTTTGAATTAAACGGTCAGGTTCATCGCTATTAAAGTACAAACGTTCAGATTCAGATATTATGTTCTGAAATGCCTCAACTTTATTTTGATCCCATTTAATAATTTGAAAGTTTTGACAGATCTGTGCTTCTCTATTTATCATTGAAGGAATAATATGACAGTCAGGCAAAGCAAACTTCAAGTGACAAGCTTTATGATCAAAACTGTCAGAAAGGTTCAAAACCTCAAAATCGCAAACCCTTTTTAATGCAGTTTCGTTGAGCCATACTTGGTCTATAATACTTTTACCAACAGAAGAAAGAAAGGTAAAATGAGCAGGAGTATCAGAAAAAGAGCGACCATTACATATTTCGAAACCTAATTCTTTCATCATTTCAAGTAACGCTCTCCCTCTTTTATTCAAAATCTCATCATAAGACAATCTCGGATAATTTAGAGCAGTATCGGTAAACACGATTTCATTAGATGAATCTGAGTTGCCAATTCGAGCGCTAAAATCGCCCATAATTATAAACAGTGCATTATCAGAATAGGTTTCAACAAAAAAAACCTAATTGTTCTTTAAGTAAATGGGTGCAAACAGTTATATCAGCAGAAGTGCTCCAGTATACAACACAAATTACATATAATTGATAATGATATTTAAATTCAAAAATTAACCACAAATTAGTTTTACTCAATATTCTAATATCTTTATCAAAAAACTTTCTATAAAATACCACAATACCTCCACAAGGTCTACCCAAAGATTTTTCTTTCACAGCTTCCGAATAAATACAATAATAATCATTAAGAAAAACAGGAATACCCCTATCATAAGAAAATACCCAAGTTTCAACAAAACAAAATAAATCTATTTTTTCAAACAGAAGTAAACTTTTATTTTCAAAATCTGCACTAAATAACCTGGAAAAACCTGAAATATTCCACAGCAACATGTTTAAACTGACCTCACTAGTCTCGAAACTATGTTGACCCTGATCTAGAGTGAAAACGAAAAGTATCAAGTTTTCCCTTAAAATCTTGTTTCCGCTTCTTGACTACTTCTGAACTAGGAGGACTAGCTTTTTCTTCTACTTTCCCGGAAACTACACTCTCTGCTTCCTCCAAAGAATAAAGTTGTCCCCTAGCTTTTATTTGACCTCTGTAGATTGAAGCATCCTTGTCAATATCTTTAAATTTGAACACACAGCTACTAAGTCTTTTTCTTCTTTCTCTGTCCTCTTTCGTTCTATCGTGAGAAATGAAGCAATTAAGTTGCTTAAATAAGTCCCTTTTCTCCATGATAACAGATTTCATTCTGTAGCTGTTTAGAGATAAAAGAATAGGCCTTATACCTTCGCCCCTACCAATTCTGTTACAATTGTTCACAGATAAATCAGAAATATTAATTCCAATTTTCTCGCAGACACTTTTGATTGCAATAAATGCATCTTCATTTCTATTAACTGCTTCTGGTACATTGTAGAAAACAATATTATTTCTTTTAAGCTGCCTTTTAAGAAAATTTATTTCTCGCTCTTGATCTTGGATTTTCATTTCACATTTAGAGTAATTTGACTTCAAAAAAGTTAATTCATCGCTAACGCTGTCTAGTTTATTTTTAATTGCCTCTATATTATTACTCATTTCTGTTAGACTAGCATTATTTGTTTGAATTGCAGCCATTATGTCATCAAGAGAATACGGCATTTTTTTTTTTTATAATTTTTTTCTAATTAAGAATATGGTGTAAAAATATAGATAAATATGAAGTATAATAAGTTAGTGGCTCAATTTCACTACTTATAAACAGTAAAGTTCACCTGTTTGTTACCACACTGCTGTAGCTAGTCAAGGCCAAGTGACGTCAAATCTACTGATACTAATAAGTTGAAATAATGTTTTTAATTATTTTTCACAAATTATTTCTAAACACTGAAGAAATTAACACTTTTTTTTTTTTTTTTTTGAGGAAGCGTCAGCTCCTCCCTCCTCCGGGCGCTAGCCTGGATTCACCGGTCACGGCACTTCATCAGAGCTAGGCCTAAAACTTGCCCGCTAAGGGGCCCCTGCTGTTCTAAAAATAGGCCTAGCTCCGAGCCAGGTCGATCCTCTTCTGACGGAGGACCTCCCTGGCAAATGCCGCGACCAGCCCCCAGGTCACCTCGCTCGTCAGCATTGCCCCGACCACATTGTCGGGGGTCAGCCGACCCACCCTTTCTTCCAAGGCAACCTTATCTCTCTCCCACCTCCCACACCCGAAGAAGGTGTGGCAGGCGTCATCGCTTACTCCGCATCCGTAGAGGCAATCACCCAATTCCCGGATCCTCATCCTGTGGAGATAGGACCCGAAGCATCCATGGCCGCTGAGGAGCTGAGTGACATAAAAGTCCACCTCCCCATGCGGGCTCCCGACCCACCTCTCCACATCTCCAATGAGTCGGGCCGTCCAACGGCCTCTCGAGTCCCCCTCCCATAGCGCCTGCCACATCCTAAGGGTGTGTCGCCTTTCTTCCCGCGCAACGGCTCTCCCGGCGCCCTCCACCCTCCTCTCATATATCCTTTTTTTCTCCCGCGCCAGCAACGCGATTGGGATTACCCCGGCTATCACCAATACTGCTGGCTCCGATACAGTCCGGTAGGCCGAGGCAATCCGCAGCGCGCCCAACCGCTGTACCCGGACAAGCCTTCTTCTGTGGGCCTCCCTCCCCAAGGCATCCGCCCACACTTCGGCGCCATAGAGGAGGATGGAGTGCGCCACTCCCATCAACACCCTACGCGTACTTGCACGCGGGCCCCCCACGTTTGCCATCAGGCGGCCTAGGGAGGCGACAATTCTCGCCGCCCTGTCCGCCGCCCGTCTGACGTGTTCTCCAAAGCCCAGCCTCCTATCAATCTCGACCCCTAAGTACCTGACAGAGCCTCTCGTCTCCACTACCTCCTCCCCAACACGGAGGTGCAGCGAGGCGGGAATCCGCCGCTTCGTAAAGACTACGACCTCTGTTTTGCCACCGCCAGTGACAACCCATGGTCCGTCATCCACCTGTTTACAGTACGCATTACACTGTTCAGCTTGCGCTGTGCTTCTGGCAGGTCTCGGGCCGCTAGTAGCGCGGCCACGTCGTCCGCGTACCCCACTAGGACGGTCTCTTCCGGCATCTCCTGCCTCAAGAGACCGTCATATGCTACATTCCATAGATCAGGGCCCAAGATTGAGCCCTGGGCAGCCCCGACGTGACCGTCGCCACCCTTAGCCCATCCGCAGTTTGGTAGATGACGCTCCGGTTCCTAAGGTAGTCCTCAATCACCCTCAGCAGGTACTTAGGGATCCGGAAGGTCCCCTCGAGCGCGTCTAAGATGTCAACCCATCTGGCCGAGTTAAACGCATTTCAGACGTCCAGCGTAACCAGTAGAACTAGTCGCCTCGTCCTACGGTTGCGCCTCTCGGCCTTCTGCACCGCCTCCACGACCTCTCGACCGCGTCGATCGTCGACCGCCCTGCTCTAAAGCCGTATTGTCTCGGTGACAGGTCTCCCGCCTCGACCACCGCCCACGCCAGCCTTCCCCTCAGCAGCTTCTCGTACAGCTTACCCGCTGTATCCAGCATGCACAGAGGACGGTACGAGGACGGTAACTCAGGGTCTCCCTTCCCTTTAGCAATTAAGGCGAGACGGGCCACCTTCCAGCGCGTGCAAAAGGCCCCGGCTCTTAGGCACGCGTTGAACATTCCTAGCAGTAAGCCAGGGTTGTGCCGCGCGACAAGTTGTAACACCTCGTTCGGGATCCCATCCGGTCCCGGCGCTTTCTTCTTTTTGAGCGTCCGGATCGCTTTTCCGAGCTCCTCCTCTGTGAATTCGGGCACTTCCCCAATCTCCCCAATGCATCTTCCCGCTCGGATCGGATGTGCCGGGAAAAGAGCGTTCCTTGGCTGTGCAGGTTTTCAGCACGTGCCCTTCCTCTCCACACCTATAACAAAGCCCCCCACGGTCCGGGCCCCTGCAGACACCGGACAGGTGTCCAAACCCTACATAGCCATAGCCTGTGGTTCCGGGGGTAGAATAGGACCACAGTATCCACCGCTTGGCGTAAGAGGCGCCTAAAGGGGCAACTAAAGGGGCCTAAAGTGGCCGCGTCGAATACCGGTTGCTTTCTTAAGGCCCCCAGCTTCCGGGTCACCACTTGGTATCGCAGCCCCCAGGGGTCTGCCTCGACTTCCTCCACCAGGTTCGCCCAGCATCGCGCTTTGCTCTCTCCGATGGCACGTCTCAGTACTCTTTTCACCGCCTTGTATTCTGCGACCCGAAGGCTCGCATCCGGTCTGCGCCCAGCCCGCTGGGACCTTCTCCGTCTCCTGATACATTCCTTTCTCAGCTCCGCTATTCGGACCTTCCGACCGACCTTCTGCTATACTTCGGTTTCCGTTGCGGCATCGAAGCCTCGCAAGCTCGTCTTATTAGGCTCATGGTCGCAGCAGCTACTGTCTCCGCACCGACCTTTCCAATATCCACAACGTGCCAGGGCAGCTCTCTCTCCCTTTCCAAGGTTTCAATGAACCTCACTTCATCCATTTTCTCTACGTTTCACCTAGGGGGCACCCCCTGGTTTGCCCCTGCGGGCCCCATGCCATCGGCAACCTGAAATTCGATGTAATAGTGGTCGCTACCTGTGAAGTCTTCAATAACCTCCCAGCTTTCCACCCGAGGAATCAGGCGTTCGGAGGCCAGAGTGATATCCGGAATTGTCCCAACGCATCCTGGTCGTCTAAAAGTTGGCGTCGAACCTGCGTTTAGCACCATAAGTCCCCGCCTAGCCGCCATCTCCATTATATATTTACCTCTGCTATCCGTTCGCGGCATGCCCCACTCCGTTGCCCTGGCGTTAAAATCGCCGGCCACCAACAACCTTTCCGTCATACTTGACATCTCGTCTTCTAGCGCATTCAACTTCGCTCTGAAATCATGGATGCTTTCATTTGGGGTGAAATAGCAACTAAAGTAGGCTGTCCCTCTACTTGTAAGCCATACATAGCCGCTCCCACTGCCCCAATTCTCCAATGGGGCCCTACTAGGGTCCGGGACCCAAATCGCTGCTGTACCCAGCCGATCACTCACCCAGGACGTCGCGTCTCGTTCCCGATGCTGCTCACTTATTAGCACTAGGTCCGGCCGTTTTTCAAGGACGAGCTGCTCAAGAAGGGCGTCAGCCGTCCTACTCCTGTTCATGTTCCCCTGCAGGACCCTCATTTGTTATTCTGCCTTCTTGCGCCTTCCAACGCCTCCCGAAAAACCCTACAGCTTCCCGATCCAGGTATATGCTGCGAGTCCGCCGGGGAGAGGCCTTTCTTCACACACAGCATGCGTTCCTTGGCTGTGCAGGTTTTCAGCACGTGCCCTTCCTCTCCACACCTATAACAAAGCCCCCCACGGTCCGGGCCCCTGCAGACACCGGACAGGTGTCCAAACCCTACATAGCCATAGCCTGTGGTTCCGGGGGTAGAATAGGACCACAGTATCCACCGCTTGGCGTAAGAGGCGCCTAAAGGGGCAACTGTCCGTTAACCTAATAGTTTATACCCTCCCATACCTTCCTGTCCTCTCCTTTCCTTTCCTTTATTTCCTACCTTTTATTAAATTTTTATTGGTTCAAAATTTCATGGTTTAAATTTCTTGACCTATGCTTGGATAGGATTTTTGATTGGTTCACGGATTGTTCTGTTTTCTATTAGGACTGGTGCGGCGGCGCGGACTATCGGCTTAGGCTGGTGGAAAGTGTCCGTACGGCCCGGCCCCCATGCAATGGTAGGCGCTAGGTATTCGTGCCCGTATAGTTAAAGGTGCGGGAGCCCTGAAGCATTTGTTGTAAGGGCCTGGGACCCCAACGGAGGTTGAGAATTTCCCTCCATGGTGGGTGTATTCCGGCTTGGTGAGGGAACTCAACGACGTCAAGGATTGATAGCCCTTGGGGGGTATACCCCGGCGGATAGTAATACTTAGTTGGGATTCTTTTATTAATATATCTAATTTAACTGGGGATTCGGGGGGGCGTTCGTGTTGGGGAGGTGGCAGGAGAGGTGGAAGGTGCGGAAGGAGTAGGTGGATCGGAAGTAAGTAGTGTTAGTAGGGTAGAGGTTTGTGGGGTAGTAGGCGGATGGGTGACCCCAGGGCGTAAGGGAATGAGAGGGAGTAGAAGCTCTCCGGATTTAGCGGGGGCAACTCCGACCAGTAAAAAGTCGGTAGAGGTTCTGAGATATTTGTCGTCTGCTTTAGCGGTCGAACAGGAAGTGGTACGCTTTTGTGACCCTAGTGCGAAGAAAATCGGGAAAGTAGGCGCGGATTTTGTACAAGGAAAAATTAACATGCTGGTGGAAATTGTTAAGGGGCTGGCGGATGAATTTATTAAATTAGAAAATCAGGTGACTGTTTCGGTAGATGTGGGCTGCAAAGTTGATAGGTTAGCTAAAGTTGTAGAAGGGGTTCAGACGGATTTAGTTGATCTAAGAAAGGAATTCTTAGCTAGAAAGGGCCCAGAAGGGGATGTCCTGCCCACAAGAGTTTTTGAAGAAGTAGTACCTTTGCAAAAGAGTTTTGCGGATGTAGTTAGGGAAACTAGAGACAGAAGTAGGTCTAGGAAGACTTGTAAAGTGATTTTAAGAGCTCCTGAGGGTTCTGATTTGGATACTAGCGAAAAGGTCAGAGATGTTGTACAAGATAGGATTGGTCCAGTTCTAGGAGATGTTCAAGTAAGAGGTGTAAGGAATATTAGGAATAAAGGTGTGATTGTGGAGACTGAGTCTGAAAATGATGTGACTAGAATTAGGGACCATGTGAATGCAGCTGGTGTGGGTTTAGTGGCGGAAGTCCCTAAACCGATCAGACCTAGGGTAGTGGTGTATGATGTGCCCAAAGAAATTGCCAAGGACAACCTGATGCGGGAATTGGTTGAGAGGAATCTGAGTAAGAGGGGGTTGAGTAGAGATGAGGTTCTGGCGGAGGTGGCGGTTAGGTTTACGTATGGTGGAAGGGATCGACCGAATATCAATTGGGTTCTGGAAGTCAGCGGAAGAGTTCGAGAGTTTTTGTTGAAGCAAGATAGAATCTTTATTGGTTGGAGTTCGCATCGTGTTAGAGACTTTGTTTCTATACTAAGATGCTTTAAGTGCTTAGGATTCGGTCATAGTGCGCGAAATTGTATAAAAAAGGAGTCAGTTTGTAGTCATTGCTGTGTGGAAGGACATACTGCCAGCGCTTGTCCGGATGCGCAGCAGGATTCTGTGTGCGGGAACTGCAGGATACGAGGTAGGGGTTTTTGAACACCACGTTAGGAGTCCTACGTGCCCGGAGTATATAAGAGCGATGAGGTTATATTTGGATAGCATCTCTTATGATTAGTTCAAGGGGACGAATTAATAGGGATCGGGATTTAGTCAGGATTGTTCAGGTTAATGCACAAAGGTCGAGATCGGTTGCTGCTCAGCTTCGGCAAAAGTTGGTGGAAGAACGTTGTGATATATTGCTGGTTCAAGAACCATACTTGTTCCAGAAAAAGGTTTCGGGTTACGGGCTGATCGCTCGGGTCGTTCAAGGGGGGGATGTGTCGTGGGCGGCAATAGTGGTTCTTAACCGTGATTTAGTTGTTACCAGGATAGATGCGCTGTGTAACTCGCATATGGTATGTGCGGAGATCGGTTCGGTTTTTGGTGTTTTCTATGTTGTGTCGTTGTATTGTCAACCTAGTTTGGACTTTGAACGGTTTATGGCAGACCTTGAGAAGGTTGTGGATACACTCGGAACTAAGGATCTCTTAGTAGCCATGGACGCTAATGCGAAGTCGCCTGCTTGGGGAGGAGATATTCTAGATGATGCTGGTTTGTTACTAGAGGACTTGGTCTTTTCGCGGAATTTGGTTGTTATGAATGAGTTAGGATCTCTGCCGACTTTTAGTACTGTTCATGGGGAATCTTACATAGATGTCACATTGTCTTCATGTTCGTTCAGTAGGGTGGTCTCTAATTGGACAGTTAGAGAGGGTTGGAGTACTAGTGACCAGAGGTGCATTACTTTTACGTGCGGAAGGATGGGATATAGGAAGGTTAGAGTAGAGTCGGGGAGATTTTCTTTAAAGTCAGCCGATTGCGATTCCTTTTATCAATATATTGATAATTGGTTTGATGACGGGCGTATGGCTGGTTTTAGGGGTATGACGGTTGAGGACATGGCAGGTATTATCCAGAAGGGAATAGTGGAGGCATGCAGGACTTCTATGAAGAAAAAGATCAGGGTGGCTAGGCCCGTTCCGTGGTGGTGCCCGGAGTTAACTCAGCTTCGCGCACAGGTAGTTAGGGCTAGGAAGAAATTCCAGCGCAGGCGTCGGTCTGGGTCGGATGAAGAGATTTCTGCTTATAAGCGAGAATATGTTCGGTTAAGCGGGAGTTCAACTTGTTAATAGTTACAAAAAAGAAGGAGTCCTGGGCTAGGTTTGTGGCGGAGCATGGTTCGGGGGACCCATGGGGATTGGTATATAAGTTGCTGACTGGAAGGATAACACAGGAGGAAGTATTTAGTTCCATACGGGTAGGGGATGGCCGGGAAACCATTACGTGGCTGGACTCGGTAGGTAGAATGTTGGATGGACTGGTTCCTAGGGAAGATGAAATGTTCCATTAGTCTTATGTCTTTCCTCTTGAAAACTTTGGAAAGGTTGGCGGATAGGTATATTACTGATGGCCCATTAAGGGATCATCCACTCCATCCTAACCAACATGCTTATATTGTGGGTAAGTCGACAGAGACTGCATTACATTGTCTCGTCGGAAGGATAGAATCTGCTTTGGAAATAAAAGAATATGCCATAGGGTGTTTCTTTGATGTTAAGGGGGCATTTGACAGAGTATCGTTTGATGCTCTGGAAGATGCCTTGGTACGAAAAGGTATACATCCCGTCTTAATCAATTGGATAGGTGTCTATCTTAGGAGTAGGGTTATACAGGTTTCCCTTGGCGGGCGCACCATGATAGTACAAGTGGGGAGAGGTTGCCCTCAAGGGGGTTGTCTCTCACCTAAGTTGTGGTGCGTCGTCATGGATGACCCTTTGGTTAGGATGAATTCATCGGGATTTTATGTGCAAGCATATGCCGATGATGGTGTTATTTTATTGTTAGGGCGCTGTTTGTCCACTATTTCGGACCTAATGCAAAGCGCCCTTAACATGGTGTATTGTTGGACACAGGATAAGGGCCTTTCTATTAATCCTATTAAGACCCAGGCAATTCTATTTACTCATAGAAGGAAGATAGTAGGTTTTACACCTCCTAGGTTGTTAGGCACTTCCATACAGGTTAGCGAATCAGTGATGTTCCTTGGAGTAGTTCTCGACAGTAAATTGAACTGGTCGGAACATGTTAAGACACAACATCAAAAGGCGATAATCTCCTTTTTGGCAATGTCGAAGAGTTGTAGGTAAGAACTGGGGAATCACTCTCAAGATGATGTTCTGGATTTATTGTATGGTCATTAAACCTAGATTGGTATATGCGGCTTTGGTGTGGTGGCGTCGCATTGAATCACGATCTGCTAGGCAGCTGTTGGAAGAAGTCCAACGCTTGGCTTGCCTGGCGGTGACTGGAGCGTTTCGGACGACACCGACCGCATCTATGGAGACTTTGTTAGGGATTCCACCTCTCTTTGTGGAGGTGAAAAACCAGGCAATGAAAGCCTGTTATAGAATTAAACAGGCAGGTTTTTGGCAGGGTAAGCGATACGGTCATTCTACCATTTATCGTGAGATGCTTTTAAGGATTCCCATTACAGATTTCCCTTCTGATAGGAATTTGAAGACTTTTGTCTTTGGTCATTCCTACAGGGTTAGGTTGCCTTCTAGGGAAGATTGGTTAACCCTGGGTCCGTCTGGTGTGATTCCTGAGAATTATCTCCGATGCTACCGGACGGTTCCAGGATAGATGGTAGGTCTGGGGCTGCCGTCTATTTTGAGACGGGAGACCATTTGGTAGTGCCTCTTGGTGAGTGGGCCACCGTTTTCCAGGCTGAGGTTTATGCAATTCTTTGCTGTATTTTGGATGAGAGGGTGCGTAACACTAATTTAAAAGGTGTTTGTATCTGCTCCGACAGCCAGGCTGCGTTGAAGGCGCTTAATTCATGTGTCTTCACTTCCAGCTTGGTGTTGGAAAGTTCTAAAAGACTGGAAGATCTTTCTTCATTAAAGGATGTGCTTCTGGTCTGGGTTCCAGGTCATATGGGAATCTTTGGGAATGAGGAGGTGGATAGGTTTGCCAAATTAGGTGCCTCTCTCCCCTTCATTGGTCCAGAGCCTGCTGTTGGTGTGTCTTCTGGCACATGTTTGTCGGGCTTTCAGACGTGGATGACCTCACAGCACTCATCCTTATGGATGAGTGCAGTGGGTTATCGGCAGTCTAAAATGCTCATTGGGGGCCCGGACGGAGCTTTGAGTAGTGGGGTCCGATGTCTTTCACGGACCTCCCTCAGGTATCTGGTTGGATTCCTCACTGGGCATTGTGGTTTAAGGAGACATCTCTATATAATGGGACTTGTGCCTGACCCTTTTTGTAGAGTTTGTGAAAATGAGGAGGAAACACCCATGCATTTGATGACGAATTCTTTGGATTGTGAGGAGATTAGGTTTAGGACCTTCGGCCGGAATAGGATGTCGGTAGAGGATCTTAAGCTGTGTCCTTTTAAGGTTTTGGTCCGATTTGTTCGGTCTGTTGTGAAACTTAGATGGTTAAAACCTGGGCCTGGATTTTCATTCTAGTCCCAGTGGTAGGTATTCTTTAGGGGCAGCTATATGGGCCCGAGGGGGCTTTGGATAGCGTAGGGTTTACTTCCCTCCCCTTTTGGGAATAATAATAATAATATATACTAGCAGATTCAATACATGCAGCAGTGAATTTGGAACGAAATTTAGAATTCAGATAAAATGGAAATTCAGATACCAATTTCTGGACATTCTCATTGGCTGAATCACTAAATGATTTTTGGACATTCTCAATTGTTTCACTGGAACCGACTGGACTAGATATAGATACCGGAGTTGATTCAAATTATTTCGTTCAGGGCTGAACGAATAAAACTAAAATTACTGAATCTAGCCAATAGAAACGCTTGGAAGTAAAACCGGTTCCGCGGACTCGTTCCAAAGTAGTCTGCCTATAACTGATTCAACCTATACATTTCTAACACCAGATCGCTCTCTGTATGTTTATATATTTTAAATTTTAAATGTTCTGCAAGATTCATAAAACTGTTTATCAGAAAAAGAATGTTAAATCATTAAAATCATTTTAAAGAATGAGATAATAAATGAATGACATACACCAAGTTTTATTTTGGATAAGAATTTGTAATAGGTATGAAAGGGGGTGTGGCTAACTAAGCATCTTAAGAGGAACTTTATGTTTGGCGCTATTTTTAAAAATGATATTTGATTACTTGTGTTGTTTTCTACATTTATTTATTGTTCAATTTTTTCTCTAGAGTTTAATTTAATAAAGTTGTTTAAATCCCTTGTTTGATAAGTAGTAGCCTAATATTATTATTCATACAATTGAAGTATAAAATATGATGATCACAAAATATTCAAAAAAACAAAAGAATTGTAATTATTAATGTTATTAGTTTACTAGATAAGAAGTGCAATTTTATTACGTTGAAGTTAATAAATTAATCGACATTTGAACGATTATAAAGCACTAGTATCAAAAGTTGAAAATGAAGTGAAGTACCCTTGAATGAGTTTTTGGGATCGGTTCCGATCCTGGAGCTGCTAACCAATAAATCCTAAAGTGGAATCGTTTTGCCCATCATTATATCCTGACCATTAATGCCTTTGCCTCAGCCGCGCACATCTTTTTGAGCGGCTAAACAACAATAACTACTAGAGCATTCTATTTTACAGATAGAATTATTAATGAACATACAATAAGCAGCTCTCATCTAACCAAGAGATGACGGTTGGCGGGGCAAGAGGCCGGCAATCAACTTCCAGTTTTACCCCTCTACTGCGTAACTCAGTTTCCACAGAGATATAACTCTCTCTCACTTATATTCTCTTTACAAGTCTTACTCGCACAAAACACCAACACAGAACGCTATCTAGCGGCTGCACTTTACATGCGCACTAGTACATTGCGCAACCACCGCTTCCTATAGCCAACCTGCTCAAGCTCTCTCATTCTGTCCTGTATACAGTCGAGGAAAATCTATTGTGGGAGCAATCATTCTATCTTACTCTGACACTCTAGCATCAGTATTCCTCTCCAGCCCCCCAATATTCCAGTCGGGACTGTGCACTCCCTTTCCTATCTATTACCCCTTATACAAGGAGTTTAGGCTATACTATTCACACCGGGAGTCCGTTCAGATCGATAGTGTACCCGGTATTTGGTTGTAGAACGTACGTGTTCTCTTCTTCAAAAATCCTACTTCTTTATTTTAGTATACGCTAGCCTATAGGCTTCCGGACGTCTTCTATTGTTTATTTTAAAATATAATAATAGTAAAATAATTCGGCCACTTTTGTCACACCGTACCGAAATAAAGGCTACCTACTAAAACTCTATACTTTAATTTTTTCTATACTTCGCACAGTTTCGCCGTTGTTCTTTTCTTTGTTTTTGTTTAATTTTTTTCCCTGACCTTCTCCAGAGAGGTCAATTATAAAAGGATCAAATTTATAATTACTCGGAAAAAGGAAAAAAAATATTAAAGGTGGGTATTTATTTATTTAATTTTATATTTATTTATATTTAAAAAAAATAAAAAATAATTTAAACCCAGTATTGAATCCTAAATTACTTGGCAAAAAAGAAAAACAATACTACCGCATGTTGTATGTGTATTAATTATCTGTGATATCGTGTAACACCCACGGGTGTTAAGGCGTGCCCTGTATCACACAGCATGCGAACTCTTCAACGCCCTTGCCCGATATATATATGTATATACATTAGGGATTATCACGTTTTTTCACTTTTGTGAATCCTAAAAAATGAATGATTATGTTATTTAACCAGAATTTGTTTAGTTTTTTTTTTAATAATTAATATTTTATTCAAACAGCTGATTAAAAAAACCAGCTGTTTTGTTTAATCATATTATAATTTGTTTAAATATTATTTGATTTTTTTATTTTATAGATCTTATTATAAATGTTTGTAGTGAATATTATTTTATTTTATGTTATTTAAATTTGTAATGAAAGACAAATACTATTCCTTTTATTATTTTTATTTTCTTTAAGTCGAACATCATCGAAGTCGAACAAACATCGAAAGGGAGGAAGTACTGCGATCGTGTCAAATTTTCGAAATTGAGTTTTCACCGGAAATACATATTTTGAAGGTCCCCCGAATACGAAATATAGATTTTTAGCGAATTATGTATGTGTGTGTAACTCAAAAAGCGATATACGCAAAAGTTCAAAACTTGTTATTTAGTTTTAAGTTCCACCAAGGGACCTGAAAATAAGAGGTTTTGGTCAAAATCAGTTAACCGGAAGTACTGATTTACTGATTTTTTTTTGTAGCTTTTATAAGATTTTCAAGAAATGGCTGCAACAATTTTGTATACAACTACACATAAAGAGAGCTACAACTTTTATTTCAGACATTTCTCCACGGAAAATTATTTTAAGGAGGTTTTTGGGAGAGGGGCGATGAGTTTATCCTTTTCTCTAAATGCTGTTTTAATTTACTGTACGATTCTATCATTCCATATAATATTAATTAGAATTGTCAAAATTCCGAGTTTGAAAAACCCGCTTGACCGGAAGTACTTTTTTACTAAACTGTTTTTTCAGTTTTCTTCGATTTTCTCTACAAAAACACCTATGGGTTTCAGTAAACTTGTTATATTAACTCTATATCTGCAGAAATCCATCACTTAGATCTGTAACTTTTTCCGAGAAACTTTTTCATTCTAAAGTATTTTGTGGGAGCTGGAGGTTATGCTTTTCTCAAACAAGTCTTCTTTTTTTTAAAGTTTATAATCTTTCTTTCATGTAAATTAAAAGCAATTGTATAATTAAAAGCAATAGATATAAAAGAATTATATGATAGAACGGAAGTCGACAATTACAACTATGTAACTTGTAGTAAGAGAAAGGCATTATCTTATAATTCCATAATGTATTCCATAGTCTATTCCATAATGTATTCCATAGTGTATTCCATAGTCTATTCCATAGTGTAAAAAAAAAAAGAAGAAGAATATTTTTGCAATGCTTTTAATGAATGTTGCAAGTTCGCCGAGTAAGTTCTAGAAGGTGCAAACTTCCAGTGGCTTCTTCCGCTTATCGCTTAACTCGCAAATGGGTATGTGTGAATGAAAGATTTCGACAACAACAAAACAACGCTAGGGTGTTCTACCTTGATATTTTTAGGAAATACCATGAGATCTAACACGAAGATTCAGAAAAAAAGAAGCAAAGAAATATTGATTTTAGGGTTTTAGATTCTCGGGGGAGTTGTTATAGACATTTTCCTCTATAATGCCAATTCAGGACGGCGTACAATCCTGGAAGATTGTTTCATCGTATGATTTTGCTTATTTTCTTATTTCGTGAATTAGCTCTTTGGTAAATTATTGAATTAATTTATAATTTTGTTAAAGGATTTTCTTAAACATAAAACTTTTGCGAGTGTTTTTATACAATCGTTTCATAAATTTTATTTATTGATATATTATTATCATTTAGTTCACTCTCTAAATAATGCCTTGGGATGCTTAATCAACCCTGAAGGAAATCTCGGGTCCACTCGCGGTTCAAACGGCCTGGAGGGTTGTTGACGGAGAGTAGTAGAGGCAAGAGATTGTACAAATGGATTGGAGCAATAGGAGAGAGAGCGTAATATGGTATTTCGCCCTTGGCGATTTGAAGTACGAAAGTGATGTTTGGTGTGTATCTATGGAGAGTGTAGTCCCTGTGTGACATTAGTAAGGAACGTCATAATAGGGAGTGACGAAGTAGTTTGGATTGGAATGATTGAATAATTCCGTATATTTGTAGATTTGCCTGCATTCCACAGTTTTAGTCCATAGATTTGAGAATCGTAAAATTTAAAAGTCTTTTATTTTTTTTGCTCATGTTTTTCTATTTGTCCGTAGATTTGTCTGTAACATGTTTGTAATTGATGCTGCTAGTACGGCGGTGTTGTCTGCATATCTATTAAGATGTGTGTATTGGTTGGTAGGTATGTCTGATAGAAAACGGGGCTAAGTATATTTCGCTGATTAGTGCCAATCATTCAGAAGGTAACGTGTCGCCCAATTGCTTCTCATACCTTCTAGCACCACCCATTCGTGCAGAAATGACACAGTAATATTTACATGTCTGCGCAGAGGGTGCAGTGATGCCATCAACGCTATACAAATGCAGCTGCAGCTTATCCAAGGTACAACTTTTTAATTTTCTATTGCTTAAATAGAAGTATTGTGAGTGTTATATTTTCTGAATTGAGTTTGTATATATATATATATGTAAGTGAGTCAGTGAGAGAGAGAGAGAGAGTGAGCAGTACAAGTCAAAAAACGAGAAAACAGAGAAGCTTGATATACAGTGTAGGAATCGCCCAGATCAAGGATATCTCAATACCTATATAAAAGAACGTTTATTTTTTCAGTTATTCACGAGTTCCCCCTCCCCCCCAACAATTTCCTTTAATCTTGTTATAGTATCTAAAATTAAGTAGTCTAATGACTTTCAATTTTTTGGAGGAAGTTTTTTGGGGAACCGTTTCTTGAGGTTTCCTGTAAAAATTCCACACATATCGATGTAGTTAGTAAAATGGTACTGACATCCGTATAACACTGTGTGCAACTAAAGTGTCAGTAAAAATTCCAGTGTGATAAAACTTGGTTTATTGTAAGAATCACACACGTCTTTCACTTTCACTTTGTAAGTGAAAGACGTGAGAGTATTTCATATCAGATTTTTTTGTGTTTTTTTTTTATTTTTTCTTCAGTCTTATTTTTATTCCACCCCACTTGGCACAATTCCAATAAAATTCCACAATATTCAGCCTTTTTTCCCCATCCTGGTTTGTGGTTGGTAAGATTTACTTGCCGGTTAGATTTTTTTCCCCCTCCGTCTCTCTATTGACCATCCTCAGCTATTATGTGTGGGTGGAGGATAAAAAAAGAAACTGGGCATCAGATTGAAATGACCCAGGTGTTCCGCTCAGTAACTTATTTTCTCGATCACCTTTTCATTCTTTTTTCTCTTTTATCAGCTAAAATTTTATATTGGAGCAATTTTTTTACTTTCTCTTACTCCTGGCAAGGAGGAAGTGTCCTGATTGTGTCCGTTTTCACCGGAAATACATGTTATGAGGACCAATGTGGATGCAAAAAAATATTTTTTT
Organism: Triatoma infestans; assembly: GCA_011037195.1. Classification (NCBI taxonomy): domain Eukaryota; kingdom Metazoa; phylum Arthropoda; class Insecta; order Hemiptera; family Reduviidae; genus Triatoma; species Triatoma infestans. Next base: position 18,086 of record JAAEAF010014279.1, read on the forward strand.
TTTTAGCAAATGGTTCATGTGTGTATGTAAATAAACAAAATTATGTAAATAAACAAAAAATCTCAAAAAAGAAAAACCAAAGGAAGCTGAAACTTGGCATTTCCTTTTGTTAGCATCACTGCGTTTGACACGAAGTTTCCGAGTAAAATCTATCAACCAGAAGTAGTGCAGTTTTACTGAATGTTACTTTTTCTATAAGTTTTTCAGCATTTCGTTTAAACTTCGTATATATCTACAAACATAAATGCCAACACACATTTATTTCAAAACACATTTTCCCGCGAAAAATGATTTTAAGTAGTTTTGAGGAATCGGTGAAGTTAAATTTCAAATGTTGTATGTTCAATGAAAAATTACCTCTTTTATTTTCTCTTACTATTGGAAACAGGAAGTGTTGTAATCGTTCGGATTTTCGAAATCGTGTTCTACATCATCAATAAATGTTTTGGGATTTTCTGAAAACCTAAAAAACATGTTTCAGCACAACTCTGAAAAATCGCAGAAATTTTTAGCGTGATTAACGACTATTAGCGTACAAGGTGCTTTCAAGGGAAACTGATAGTAAAGCAAACTCAAATCACATTATAAATTTTAATCGCCATAGACGCCATAAAACCACCTAGGAATAAATTTTTCCGCAAACACGTTTCACATGAAAATGAAAAGCATTTATATATATGTAAACGAAATAAAAAATAACAAAAAAAAATTGTTGGAGCCATTTTCGTGATAATAGCGGAAAACTGAAAAGATAGTTTCTAAAGTATAATAATAATAATAATTTAACCGTTTATTATATTTTTAACCTGTCACTTTTATTTCAATCATTTTCCCGGGAAAATTTATTTTTTGCGTTTAGCTTTCCTCTAAAGTTTTCATCACCTCATAATATTAACACACATTAGATATATTGATAGAATTTAAAATTTGAAAATAATTGGTTAACCGGAAGTGCTATTGTAATTTATTAAATTTTCAATGATTTCCTTTAAACTTGAATTACTAATTGCACAGATATAAACCTAATCACGTTTATCTGGACAAATTGAATTATTGGGTTTGACGAAGGGCGCTCCACACGTTTTTTTTTAAAATATGGACGGTAGCTAAGTAGTAGCGCGCTGGACTAAAATGCTGAGGTCCCGTTTCGAATCCAGCAGTGCTTCCCTAGATTTTCTCTTTTTACGCTTTTACAGCTCACTGTCCAGTGATAGGCGGTATTGTCTATAATGGGAGAACACTGTTCGGAAGCCGGCAGTACACTGAGAAGGCTCCGGGCCGCAATGACCGTAGATGTTAATTATGACCAGCCCAACTAAAACATTGTAATGTTGCAATTTTAATAAAAATTTGTTAATTTGTTAATTAATTAAATTAAATTTGTAAAATGAGTTTGAGAAAGTCGTCTGAGTATTTCACACTAGTATTTTACTTTCTCTTTATTTTTGTTCAACATTAACACTTAAGAAAATCTCTACGAACGAATAACGGAAGTGATAACTTAAGGCAGTGTTTTTTTGCAAGTGCTGGTGTAAAGACAGAAATACTATCAAGATATTTAACACAAACACAATAATTGGCGAAAATGAGCATGACCCATTTTAATAATCATGAAGTCGGTAACTAAAGGCATTCGCAAGTAAAAAAAAAAAAAATTATTCGCCATCTGTGAAGAAATAATATACAGCTAATGAAATAAAATAAGAAAACAAAACAAAAAACACACATTGTGAATAAAAAGCATTAAAGTCGTGAGTACACGATTCCCATGTTAAGAGATTGGAAAATAAGAGAAAAAGGCAAAAAAAAAAACGTTGAGTTGAAACAGAGCTAGTTATGTGTATGAAGAAATGGCCATAGACCCAGAAGAGCAGCTTGTTCGACCGGCATGGCAAGAATGGTGAGGTCATCGTGCTCGCTCTCTACTGGGGTCAGCAGTTCTTAATATAGCATGTAGTGTTGTAGCTGCAGCGCCGCCATACTAGAGGCAAGTGCCTCCTTGAGCTGGTTATGTTATGTCCACTTCTAATCCAAACATCCTTGGCAACGACCTTTATACTCATGCTAATATAAATTCCAAACTTTTTATTTTTATTTTTTATATATACATCTTCGGTGTCTATTTTTAACTATCTTCATCTTTTTGTAACATAACAAGTTTATTCTAATTTCAGCAATATTTAGTCATATATTTGAAATAATGTATCTATTTAAATAGCTGTTCATTGAATACTAGATCAATACTAGCTCACGTTTTATTAATTTTGTACCAGTATTAGTAATCTATTCATTGCCATCAAGAATTTTCTTTTAAATTACCAACGTTACAGTTCTAGTTGGGCTGCCCTTAAAAAGTGTTTTTTTTGTTTTGTTTTTTTTTTTTTTAAGAAAATCGTTGGAGTCATTTTTCGAGGAAGTCGCAAAAAAATACTGCATCAAAAATTTAGTAAAATCGCATTTTCGGTGGATGGATTCTTCCCCGAAAAAACGGGTTCAAATATGGTACAGACATATTCAATAGAATAACAAATTGAGTTTCCTACGAATTTTAAGATGTTTTGTTCACACACACGCAAAACACGTATTTCCATAACTGCTGTAAATATACAATTATATAATCTATAACAACTAATTTTGATAGATAGAGTCGCCGCGAACCGTAGGAGCATGCACAACTACCACTACCCACACGGCAGCCAGGACCCACCAGGCAGCACACGCGTGCCTGTGTCTAAACAAAAAGCGCTACATAACATTAAACCAAAACCCTCGTAATTTAGTAGTAGAACTATTTATTTTAGAGGTGTTAAACTTTTGTTAGTGAAGAATACTTGACTGTTCTTCAGGACTGTGACTGGGCATGATTTTATCAATCTTCAGATTTGAACAACAAAGTATATCTCTTTAATAAATTTGTTCTTGAAACAATGAATAAACATTACACAATGAATAAACCTCTTCGTGCTGTTAATATTAGGCGACCCCTGGACCTTGATTAACTGATGAAATTCGTTGTTCAATGCGTGAACGCGATAAGTTACGTAAGGCTTTCATTAGAACGCGTAATGATGCTCTTTATTTGAAATAAAAAAATAAAATGAAGTTAAGTATAAAATATAATTAAAACGGCTAAACGTACATTTTACTCTAGTACATTTTCCTCCACAAATGATTCCAAGGTGATTTGGAATGAATTAAGAAAACTTAGTTTAAATCTCGTTCACGACAGAATAACATATCTTTTTCTTGTGATGAATGAACAAATACTTTGCCAGCTTTGTTAACAACACTATTGACTGTGATCTCTATAATTTAGTTCATCCAATCATAAGTTTCACTAACGAGCAATTTTATTTTAAACACATAACACTTGATATACTTCTAGCTAATCTCTTTTACAGCAAATCTAATGCTAAGGGTACTGATGAAATTCCTATAGACTTCCTAAAAAAATCAATGTCTGATATTATGAAATTCGTTGGATTCAATTAATTCGTTTCCCTTATTAGAACTTTATAATATTTCTTTAACATATTCAATATATCCGTCAATACTGAATCAATCTCATATTTGTCCTTTCCCCAAAATTAAACTTCCTTCCTCTTTGAATGACTTGAGCCGTATATCCTTACTTCCTGCTGTTTCCAAGCCTTTGGAGAGGATTGTTTGTTACCAAATAAAAGAATATTTAAAAACTAATAAATAATTTATAAGATCCATTCCAGTCTGGCTATCGGGAAGGTCACAGTACACAAACAGTTCTCCTAAAAATAACAGATTATATTCGCTTGGCTATTGACAAAAGAATGGTGACTATTCTAGTGCTTTTTCTCAAATTCTTTTAAATCGGTCTGTTCTACATCATAAATTAAAATTATTAAATTTCTCGGTTTCTGTTTTGTAATGGTTTCAATCATATCTTTGTAGTGGAAGGCAGTTAGTGATTAGTAGCAATGAGGAAAGATCTTGGGAGGCAATTAATTCTGGAGTACCACAGGGTTCTGTTTTAGAGCCTCTTTTATTCTTTTATACATTAATGATCTGCCTATTGTAATAAAACACTGTAAACATATGCTTTATGCGGATGATTTTCAAATATGTTTACACTGTCTGCCCTCTGAATTGGAATCTGGTATTGCCAGAGTAAAGTCGGATGTAAATTTTATCCTTAATGGGACAAAGTCTAATTTTATTTCATTTAATATTTCTAAAACCAAAGCAGTGATTATTGGAAGTAATAGATATTCAGGTGCAGATCAGAGAGTTGATTATTGTATTTATTCGAGATGTAAATTTCTTTTTTGCTCTTAAGGGACATAATCCCAGGACATAATAAACTTATCTTTCTTTCTTTCCTTCTGTCAAATCATAGTAAGTTTTAATAAACAATAGATATGCGCTTTCCCATATCTCTGCTCTTTCCCCACCAAGCCAATAAAGAAGCTGAAGCTTCAATAAAACTGCAATATACTGCAATTCAAATCATTCTATCTCCGTAATTCTTTTGATTGCAATCATTAAACTGTTACAATCTACAGGGTAAAATTATTGTTTCCAGGCTTTCTTTCAGTTCCCATAATCAATTACAACTATTTTGCTACACATGGCAAATGTAAACATGAAATTCTTTACAAATTCTTTGAGCGATTCATTTATGTATTTGCACGTTTAAACGCGTTTTATTTTTTAAAGTTTCTTTAGAAATTCAATGCACTAGCAAAAACCAAAGCAAAGCAATTCATAAACCCACGCACAAACAGTTCACTTGCCATTCACTATTTCCGGGTTAATGAATTACTGTTTCAAAATCCACAACTCTGCTACTACCTTCGGGCGTTATACTTGGCCAATACTCTGAGTTAAATAATTCGCCCTCCCACCATCCACCACAAAACCCACTTTACTGAAAACTTTGCCATACTTTGTACTATGTGAAACACACACACACATACATAGATATTCAAACAGTTCTATTAAAGGTACGTAAATTCCCTCTTTCCCTACCGTTTTCAAGATAAAATAATCTGGTGCCCTATTAGCGTAGATTTGCCGTGGGATGAGAGGGGCGGCAGAAGGCGGTAGCAGGCAGTTAATACCAAACTTCCATCTCCTAAGCTGCACTGTGAGTGAGTTTGTGTGTGTGTGCGCGCGTGCGTGCGAGCATGGTTGGCAGCCTGCTAAATGATTTATTTATTGAATATGTAAATATCGATATCTAACTCTGCTTGGATTTACCACAGTGATTACTGTGGGTGGAAAGATGATTTTCCAATCAATTCTCAATTTTCCTCTACAGGATCCTTCCATTGCTTTCATTCCAAACTAATTCTCCCTCTCTCTTTATTAACTTTCTCTTACTGAAATTTTCAAAATTGAGTTTTACTTGAAATACATTTTTTTGAGTTCCGCTGAATGCGAAAATCAAATTTTTCGCATAAGATCCGAGTGTGGAATAGGATAGAATGAATAGAGAAATAGGAGTGGTTCCAGTGGGCCTACAATCAACGCAATTACCGAGGACCACAAGGATCTTTTGTGAATTGCCCCAGTTCACTGAATCTTAGAGCAAACACTGACATCTGAATGGCACTTCCGAATATACCGCATCGCCCCGGACGATTGAGCGCCTAGTTGGAAGGAATTTGATACGAAATGGATATCTTTCAACGGAAGCAAAACATGCAGTAACCCAAATGTCTCCTGAGCCTACAGTGATCTCAGTCTGCAGATTACAGTAATCTCTTAAAGTTCCACGACTTTCGTTAAGCTTTAGCTTAAAGCAGTTCAAGCCTAAAGATGTCTTTTGCTTGCTTCTGGGCACTAATTTATTGCTAACCCTGGCTGTAAAAGCAGATTTTGTACCTGCCTAAGGGCAATTAATGGGATCTTGACCCATAAACTGTTTGGACCTTTCATTCGCTTTTTTATTGCATACATACCCTGCCAGCCCTAGCACCTAGGGTAGAATGAGTTTGTTAGCGTTGCCCACCTAGGTGAGGTATTGAATTATTTGTGTCTGTGTGACAAAATAATATGTCAAAAACAAAAGAAATCACAGTTAGCTCAATTTGATATTGCATTTATGTAAAGTTATGGTTTCCTGTAAAGTTTCGGACAAAATCCGTTTCCAACGTTTTTTCCATAAACTTCACCTACTTACTGTACCATTTGGGGGAAAAAATCAGTTTTTTTTTTGTATACTCTATGGAAAATTTATTCATGAATGGATCTTGGGGGGCTGAAACTTTAGGCTTTCCGCCAAAGAGCAATTTCAATGCATACTTTTACCATTTATTGTTTTATTCAGGTAGTCTTAATCCCTCTTTCCTCCCCCAAGAAAATCTATTATGATTTATTAATCCCCTTTGAGGAGGCACCAAATACTACGCTATCCAAAGCCCACTGGATCCATATAGCTTCTTTGGGAAGAAAAACTACAACAAACTGGGTAAGAACAAAAATACCAGACCTGGTCTAACCCAACGCTATTCAAACAAATCGGAACTTAACCTTAAAAGGAAAATAGAGTCTAAGCTCTTCCACAGATATCCTGTTCCGTTCTGATGGTCCTGAACCTAATTTCCTCACAATCCAAGCAATCTGAGATAAGATGGATGGGTGTGTTTCTTTCTTCGTCTCACAAACTCTACAAAAAGGCGGTCTTACATGAGTCTCTTAACATGGAGATGTCTCCTTAACCACAATGTCCAGTAAGAGATGTAATCAAATGCCTTAGAGAGAGATCCCCGTGAAAGACACAGCAATATCTGACTAATCACCCTGTCCGGATTCCCCGCATTTTAGACTGCCGACACTGATCTCATTTATAGGAATGATTACTGTCAAAATGTCCATAACTGGAAGCTTGACCTGATAGTGTCCAAAGGCACACCACCACTTGGCTCAGGATCAATGAAAGGGAGAGGCGCGCCTAATTTGGCAAATCTAGAAGTACATCCCTAAAGGAAGGAAGCTCTTTCAGTCTTCTATAACTTTCAAAAAACAACAAACAAAAAACCCGTACGTCTAGTAAAAATTCCGCATTTGAAGCAAATTGAATTTGAGTTGAAATTTGAAGTAAAGGAAAGTCGTGTGAATAATTCACATTGGATTCTTTCTTTTTTCCGGTAAATCTCTTTAGTTTTGTTGTAGGGTGCGTGAAGGAAAGTACTGGACAAGCTTTATGTGAACAATATTTGGTCAAGTTGCCATGGCAATAGAATGTGTGGGGCGGGCTACCCAGACGTTCCACACATTTCTAGTTAGCACTTGTACCTTCTCCAGTCGCTTCCCTAAAAACTCTCTCTCCCTCTCTCTCACTCTCTTTTCTCTCTGAATTCTGTACAGTTGCTTCCCTTAAAATCTCTGTCTGAATTCTGAATCGTTACGTTCAAACCATAAAAGTATATTCAAAGTGATTGCTTATATATCCACATTATTATTTTTGTCCATTTTCAAAAACAAAGATTTCTTTCGACATCCTTCAAGCGGAAATAACATTTTGCTGAGTTCTTCTTTTGTTTGTTTGTAGTTTTTCATGATTTATTCGAAAACGGTACGAAACGAGATTCTTTAAACTTCGAATACTTATTATCTATTTAGTGAATCAATTTTATTTTTAACACTTTTCCAAAGAAAAAAATTATTTTCATTTTCACTTTTTGGTGTGAGAGGAAGTGGTGCGTTCGTGTGAAAATGATCGAAATATATGTTTTGAAGTTCCCTGATTTGAAAAAGATATCTTAGCGATTAGAGATGTAAGGAGAGAATCAAAATATCCCAAAAAAATTACAAAAGCTCATACTTCCTATTCTGCTTAGGTTTTCTTCACTACTAATTTTAATGTAGTTTCTTCACTACTAATATACACTTTTACTCCTATCATTTTTCTGGGAAAATTGATTTTTTTTTTTTTTTTTTGAGGTTCTGAGGTACCTCTGGCATCTCTTTTAACTGCTATTTCAGAATACCAAATTTGAAGAAAATCGGGTTAACCGAAATTACGACTTTATACAATGGGTTTTTGCGTATTTTGTGCTTTTCTCGGAAACTGCTTAAAAAGGATTCTCTAGCATAGTGTGTAAGCGTACGGGGTTTCTCTAGCTTAGGGTATGGTTTGTAGCAATTGTCTGTCTGTCTGTCTGCCTGTCTGCCTGTCTGTCTGTCTGCCTGTCTGTCTGTATGTCTGTCTGTCTGCCTGTCTGTATGTATGTCTGTCTGTCTGTATGTCTTTTTTTTTTTTTTTCCATCATGCTCCGCTCAAAGAGCACTACATGAAATTTATAAAATTACATAATACATAATAATATAATATACAGAGAATTAAAACATTAAAAGTAGGTACATGACTATAACTAGATCTGTAAATTAATTCACTCTTAACATTGACAATTTTCTCCATCAACACTATCAGTAAATAAATATCAATTACATAGTAAATCTCTTGAAAGTTGCTATTATGTTTCACTTATGTTGCACTAAATAAAATTATTATTATTTTTAATTTTTTTTTTTTTTTTTTAATTAAATTATTTTTTTTAATTAGTTTTTTTTAATTAGTTTTTTTTCTTTTCTTTTCTTTTTTTTTTTAGTCATTAAGAAATTTAAATATATTATTAACAAATTCCATAAAATATTTAAAGAATTCCGGTTGAAGCAACGATTTGCTAGGAGGCCAACCTCCTGACTGGGTAATTATACGTTTCATTAAAAGTGACCTCGAAGGAAGCAGGCAGGAACAGTCCCACAGGAGATGATCCACCGTCTGGGCAGAGAGCTGATCACACGAGCAGGCCGGGGATGTGATAATATTGAAGCTATGTAAATACGCTGCCATTTTCCCATGACCCGAAGGCAACTGGATTAGCCGATAAGTAATTCTACAGTGTTGTAATTCAAGGCGAGATGATACTGAAGGGAAGAACTCCCTTGTCAATGCACCGGTAACAGAATTTCTCCAAAGTTGCTCCCAAGCTCCAACGCTGCGCTGATGAGCCCACAATTTAAGGGATGTCTTCGGGAAGTTGTTATAACTGATTGGCAAATCACTAGCTTTTGAAGCTGCCTTTGCCAATTCATCAGCTTTTTCATTGCCAATTAAACCCACATGGGCTTTCACCCAAGAGAACGAAATTACACACTTTTGCTGAAGTTCGATTAGTTTTCCTCTGTATGTCTGTATGTCTGTCTGTCTATCTGTATGTCTGTCTGTCTATCTGTATGTCTGTCTGTCTATCTGTAGGTTTGTGAAAACAAAATATCTCAAAACGAAAAATCGCAAAAAATTTCAAACTTGACATTTCGTTTTGGATTTTGCTAGAAAGTTATCTATCAAAATATTTCTCAACTAGAAGTAACATTTCACTGTATGGATTTTCATTCTTTTGCGACTTTCTCGTAAGCGACTCCACCGATTTTCGTTAGGCATAGTATATAAACTTCATACATATAGAGAGTACAACTTTTATTAGTAAAATTTCTTTGGAAAAATTCCAGTAAGGGGCTTTGGGATTTTGGGGTTCCGGTTTTCTCTAAAGTGCGATTTTAATGTCAGTTTCAGTTTATTAAACAACTCTGTCGTCTCTGTCATCTAAACAACTCTGTTAAATGAAATTAAATAAATAGCGAGTTTGAAGAAGAATTGGTTAACAGGAACTGAGTTTTTATTGAACAGTTTTTTTTCTTCAGACAGATTTCATTAAATTTGTTCCCCTACAGAGACTTAAAACACCAAAAGGAAGTTTTGGTGGAGGGGGGAGGCTTTTCTTAAAAAAGTCATTTTATTAAGTTTAGATTCACTCATTGATATAAAATTGAAGACAAATGAATATTTAGTAAAAATTGTATGTTTCAAGAAAATTTGTCAATTATAACTAAGTAGTAAACTGCAGTAAGAGTAAGTCGGGTGAGTGTTTCACACCAGATTTTTATAAAATAGGAAAAAAGATAATTTGCTAAAAATGTTTTTTTTCCATATTGAAACCGTCTACAAAACATGTTCTTCCGGGGGAAAATTACTTTCGAAAAATTGGCAAGATTATAATCTTTCCCTTGTTCAGCCGTAAGAGAAAGTAAAAACCAAAAATCCGTTGTATAAGATAATATCTTCAGTAAATCCGAATCTGACCTCAATTATCTGCCATATCCACTGTAAGATTTCTTTATTCATCTTTCTATCGATGTCACTCACCATCATTCATATAACGTCATCACTGTAAAATAATGGCAATCTTTTCTCATCATTCCACTCCCATAATCATTAGAGCCTTTTTCCCGATTAATTTCCAAGGTTTTTCGATTATGCGCCATGTTCCCATTTCTGTGACAAAAACCAGATTTTTATTATTCTTCATCGTTATCTCCTTCAGTTGTCCTAGGTAGCTGATTCGTTGTACTTCACTATCATTTTCTCTTATATTACGTCCTACTTCAGTGTGAAGTTTAATACCAAATGTCCATAATGGACATCAATTATAACCTCGTTCGAGGACTGAACATGTAATATATATATGTGCCGTACGTGAACATATCGGACCCTGCACAATCCACAATCAATGATTCTGTATTGTAATGGAACTAAACATAAGTGGAATAGAAACACAATTTGTTTGTTTTGTAGCGACGAACAGAACGACCTCAGTCATTTATTGATATATTGTCCTATTTACAAATAATTAAGGGAGAAACATCTTAACAGCCCTGATTTCCATAACATAACAGATTGTTTAACAATAAATTCCACTGAAACAATCAATAAAAAAAATAATAAAATATATGGTGACTGCACTTAGGTGGACATCTCTTTTATATCAGTAATCATTATATATTAAATGCAGTACAATGGATCAAGTCTAAAACTAGGCACAATGTTATTAACCAGGTTTCATAATCATAATCTATTATTATAACTTTTCATTTTATACTTTCTTTTAAGTGATTATAGTGGTGCTCAGTGTTCTATCTAGAATTTTTCAACTTTTGTTTGTTTCTGTATTTGGTTTTCCACCAATCTTTACTGTAATGAGTTTTTATACTTATAAACAGTTTATAAATAATAAAGAATAAATAAAAATATTACCTCCTACAGCTCAGTGTCCATCCTTATTTTCCCACAGCCAACTGTCTCATGTTTAGAAACGAAATATGTATGTCTAAATAATCCAAGAGAATTTATGCTACTTTTTTCGCCTTTGTGAAGAGGAAAGGTCAATGGATTTGAAAATTACATACAAAGCATGAAAATTTGAGTTTAAACACTCTTTTTAAAACTACATAGTCACCCATTTACTTAACACGACGATAAAGTCAATTTCTTCTAAAAATTATTTCCGGGACCTGCTAAATTTATTATAGCTCTCTCTCCCTCCCCCAGGGATGGGAGTCCGGTAAGAGGGTATAATTATACTAATGGCGTGCTTTTAATAAAACATAATAAAGTTTGCTCAAATATTCATAATTATATTTAATATTTTTTTCGTTCTTTTTATTTATATTTTATTTTACATGTATCCATTAATTATAATAATTAAGCAATTAAATGAATACTGCATTTATTAAAATAAACCTAAGTTCTAAATAGATTTTTTTTTTAAATACTTCAGAATAGTAGTTACAGATCTTAATGATTTCTTTTTAAAAAAGTGAAAGAAAATCATATCATATGTTGTGTAATAAGTGGTAAACTGAATTTGCTCTGTGCAAGTCTGTTTGTCACAATGTCTGAAAAAGCATCCTGAAGATGGGCGAACTCCCGAAACCGGTCGATGACCACAAAACGAGCAGGCTACCACGGAAAATGTCTTTGATGCTTTCCAGCTCTGCGGAACCAACCACCACAACTAATATCATATGTTATCTATTTTGCCTTTTTTAAGCAGCGACAATATAGGAAATCGAAAAACCTGAAATAAATTATTCAATTCGTTCATGAGATGTAGTTTATACTTTAGATTCCTTAGCATACAATTTTTTTATATTAGTCTCAAAAATACCTCATTTGAAGAAGCTCAATCAGAAGTCGGCGACTTTACAATATCCATTTTTATTTTTTCAGATTTTCCATTTTTCACGAAAATGGTTCCAATCATGACCCAAAAACTTGGTATTTATTCTGCTCACATACATCTCTGTTACTTTTATTTGAAACATTTTATCGGGAAAATTTGTTTTGGGAGAATTGTAGCGGTGTTTCGACGTTTATGTTGCTCTCCATAACGCTAACCAGTACATTTTCGAAGAAACTAGATATTAAATAAAAATTCCGTTTTGTTTTTTTATGAAAAAAATTGAATTCAAACTTTGAAAATCGCAATAAGTGAGAATCGTATCCGCAACTTTGTATTTTTAACGTTTATGGAATTTTTTTTTAGCTCAGGAAAATTCTCATTGCCATTTCGCGTATTTGGCTTCACTAAAATGAAAATGAAAAAAATTGGAGTGAAACTAATACGAAATGTTCCCTTAGTGCAGTTTTTACATCCAACGAAAGATATTTCATTCAAGTGTGGAACATTGTTTGTCTTGTTGTATTGTTATACGGTTTAACAATATACTTGGGATTCGGCGAAACAAGCCTATCTTCGGCGAATCCGCGGCATGTAGGCGTGTGGTTCAACAAACCATTTTAAACTGATATAAATAAATAATTTACTAATGCTTTTTAATTTTTTATTATTATTATTATTATTATTATTTTCTTTACTTTCTATATCAGCCCATGGAGGGGCGGCAATCCTTATCCGATACTCCCTATCACATAATCCACTTCCGTCAGTGTCACAGACTACATACAGTCTGTCTCCCTTGTGATAGGTTTGCAGTATCTCTAGCCACACTTCCGTCTCAATATTTCTGCCGTCCTCCAAATGAGCCTATATCCCAGCAACAATTCATATTTTATTTCAATTCCCTCGGTCCTAAGTTCCTTTCTGGTGGTGACTGCAACGCGAAGCATCCTCAGTGGGGATGCCGAACCGCAAATCCTTGCGGCAAAATTCTGCAACCTATCACAAAACTACAGCTTCCTATCCCGTGACCAACCTACATAGTGGCCCACCTCGACATCAAAACTGCCCGACCTACTGGACTTCTTTGTAACATCACAAATTTTCTTTTACCATGACATCTCTTCCGAACCGAACCTCTCATCAGATCACAATCCCGTCCTTCTGATACTTGACTCCTATCCACTCCTTTCCGCTACTAAACCTTCACTGATATCTGGTAAAGTCGACTGGAAACTATTTCAATCGTCACTTGATCAAAAAATTGACTTACATTTGATCTGCAAAAGACATAGACAACGCCATATACCACCTCAAATTATCTATACAAACCTCGATATGGGACTCGACACTACTAACAAACCTCAGACAGTTAAAGAAAAAACTGCTTTATATATCCGACAAGTGATAACGGAAAAGCGGCGTGCTAGAGCCAAATGGCAGCGCTCTCGCTACCATCAGACAGACATCGCTACAACCGACTGGCTCATCTCTTGAGAACAGAACTAAAACTACTACTTGACGAACAATTTCAATATTACACCCTGACACTTACTACAGACGACAATTCACTCTGGAATGCCACAAAAAAAATTCTTTCCTACAAAACAGTTGCTTCTCCCCTACGTCGAGATGACGGCTCATGGGCCTCAACTGACAAGGAAAGCCCTCCTCTTCTCGTCGTACCCCATCCCGACTTTTACCCACATTTACCTCATATATAGAGCAAGAGCTTGACACACCACTTCCTCTCTCTCTTCCTCCTAACCATTTACACCACCAACGTACTATATGTAATAAAATACCAGTGTTTCCAAACGAAAAGCACCAGGTTTTGACCTTGTCTCCTCCAATATCCTACGCTCCCTTCCTAGGAAAACTGTAGTATTCCTAACCATCATCTTTAACTCGGTCCTGCGAACAACATACTTCCCAATCCAATGGAAATTTTCCATAATCAGAATGACATCCAAACCTAAAAAACCTCATCACCTAAGTCCTCACCTATCGACCTATTTGCCTGTTATCAATCCTTGAAAAACTCCTATTAAAACAACTCTCCCTCCACTTGAAAACCTTAAATTTATCCCTGAACACCAGATTGGGTTCAGAAAACAACACTCAACAATCTAACAATGCCATCGCGTTGTGGACACCTTAAATCCTTAAATCATACTCACAAGTAAAACAAGAAATGAATACACGGTTAAAAGACAGCTAAAAGGACTCTTAGACAACAATCTGATCTAGGCTCTCACTAAAAAACAAACGTTTACTATACACATCACTTATTAAACCAATTTGGACATATGGCCTCGAACTATGGAGTTCAACCAAGCGTTCTAACATCCATCGTATCCAATCCTTACCATCCAAGATCCTGCGAACAATAGACAACGCTCCTTTTTATGTCTCCAATCGAACAAACCATAACGAACTTAATATCCCTTTCCTACCCGAAAGTAATCAAACTCAGATACAAAAAATTGCACAGCACCCTATCTTCATATCCTAACCCTCTAGCCCGTCGCCTTTCATCCCGTACCCCCCTACCTGATAACCCTCCTAGACGGCTTAAACGCCAGTGGCCTCGAGATATTCTCTCCAGTGACAGTGAGTGAATTATTGATTAGGAGTGCTACTACTGGGTAGTTTCTCCACCTCGGATTTTATTTTACTTTATTTTTGTCTCTGTATACATATTTACTGACGGCACAATAGTGCAGGTGTAAATTTTTTAATAAAAAAAAAAAAATTGTTAGCATAGGAATTTGTCAAGATACAGAGTAAAATACAATCAACAACACTTTAAATGAAATTGAGATTGAATCACTTAAAATGAGACAATTAATATATTAAAGTACACCACTAATTAGTGAGTAAGTCATTAAGAGACATTTACAATTACAAATAAGTGAATAGCAATTAGGAATATACTGAATTTGTGAGGAGTGACTAAATATCAAAATAAATAGAATATTAAATTAATTGTACAATTGAAGTTTGAGTGGAAATAACAGAGATAACAATAATTCATGTCAGATAGAAATTAGAAAAGAAGATAGAGGAGCGAGAGAAAGAAAAATATATAAAAGAATTTGAGAGCGAGTGTTGGTGTACAGGTTACAAGCATGGATTTGTAAGTGGAGGTCCCCAGTTCGAGTCCCGCGCATAACTACTAAGTTTTATATTCGTTAAAAAATGTTAATAGTATAATGTAGGTGCCTCTGTCCCAGTCCCTAACACTGGGACGTAAGCCCGCCTGAAACACTACTTTACTTTACTTTTTTTATGTAAATAAATTTACGAAATTTATTTGAGACAATATGTATAATTTAGATGCCATGTGTGTGAGTGTTAACCGAACTTCTCAAAAACAAAAAGTCGCAGGAAGCTTAAACATAGTATTCCATTTAGGCACTACCACCACATTCCAGACGCGAAGATTTCGGGCAAAAGTCCATCAACTGGTAGTGCGATTTTACTGAATAGTTTTTTCAGTTTTTCTTGATTTTCTCGAAAACGGCATCGACGACTTTCTTGAAACTTCATATACTATCCGATTTCCTTAAAACTGGGTATGTTAAATTCACAGATAAAAATGTATTTTTATCTGAAACATTATTCCAAAAGAAATCGATTTCGGATAGATGTGCGATATTTTTGGCGTTAATTTCAAATTAATGTTAACCAACTAGAGTAGTTGGTTTAGAGATTTTAGAGCGGTCTACTGGCCACAATATAATCATCATCACTACTCTACCTGCCAAGATTAGAGTAGAGTTGGTACTTATCCCCCACCACCTCTATATTTATGTTTAAGACAAATATGTAGAATTTGAGACTAAAGGAAATTGTCATTCTATAGATAATTGTTCGATAATCGCATTAAAAGGAATAAAAGAAAGTCATGCGAGTGGTTCTACCAGTTTTTCCCTTGATATCTGATTGATGGTTGCTCCACATCTAGCATAAATTATGACTAATCCTATAGCCCAGGGTTAATTTTCCTTATTTTCTTTATTCAAAAAGACTTGTGATAAAAAACTTTTCGTGGAAAGCAATTTCCAAACATACTCTAATTTTCCTTTTTAAAAACTTTAAGGGAAAGTGGGAAATATGTTGAAACAGCGGCACGAGCTAGAGAAAAAGTGAGAATTATACCAAAATGGATGGGATTCATTTTGGTGAAAATTTGTGAATGTTTTTTTTTCACGGGAGGGGCGTCAGCAACTACTAGCGTCACACAATGGGAAAACATAAAGTTACGAATGAAGAGGAAAAAAGAAAAAAAGAGGGGTAAATTATAGTTTTTAAAAAGAGTAACGAGGGATTGTTTTTACACACACACACACACACACACACACCAAAGACACATATGTTTTTAAAGTGTGATGTGCCACATGTGCTTTTCGTTGTACATTATACTTTATCCCATACGATTTTACCACCCGTGGTATGTTAGTGGGGTGGGGGTGGGGGAAGACTCTCTGTGAAGCACGTACACTATACACACACACACACACACACACACACACACACACACACAAACATCCTTATATCTCATATGTGATACTTTTCTTTCTTTCTGTGTTATTTTTTGTTTTTCCCCCTGCGGCAGGCTACTTAATTCACAACTGAAACTTTCTCTAAAAAAAAAAAAACTACATTTTAACACTCTGAAAACTGAAGCAAACATTAAAGAAAAAAAAATCTCTCACGCGCATGTGTATTTTTCTACCGACTACTTACCTTACACCACTGTGCTAGTAACTTCACTTAGAAAATGTTCACCTCTACCCAAACACTTTTACACCGTTTTTTTAGTTTATAGTTCTCTTTAAAATACAGTCCTAATCCCCGCTCCTCATTAACAATTAACAATTAAAAAAAAAAATTATATGGAGCTCCTTCTGTCAAAACAACAAAGCTTGGGCAAGCTTATATTTAAACTAACTGGTAGGACACCCAATAAAAAACCCTCTAAAATCTATTTATTTCGGAAAAATGTTCCAATAAAAGTTAATGATGTTTATGTCTATAGATAGTATTATGAAATTTAAAGAATTCGTTTGATTCGTTTTCGAGAAAAATACAAACTACTGAAAAAAAAAAATCAGAAATATCGCACTTCCGGTTTGATGAATTTTTGCTGATAGTAACTAAACGGAATACAAAGTTTGATAAGAGTAAGTATTGCGACCATGTTAAAATTGCACCGAAATGTACGTTTTAAGGTTCCTTGTATCTGAAAAAGTGGTTTTAGCTATTGGTCTGTATGTGTGGCCAATATAATTAAAAAAAAAAGGAAAGTAAATCGCAAAAAGTTCAGACTTGAAATTTCGTGTAAGTTTTTCTACCTGGCGACCATGTCTTGGTGAAATTTGGGCAACCGGAAGTGCCACTTCTTTATGGAAAGGAGATTTCCTCATCACATTTTTTTTCCTTATCCAGGAGATCTGGAAATATGTATTTCCGGACAAACTCTATTCCGTAAATTTGATCGTAATTCCCATGATTCCCATGAAATTTAATTTGATTAATTCATGTGAATTAATCTTTCATGTATTTTAGCGAAACAGAATCACAGCATCACATTCATTGCTTATCTCTTTCACATTTAAATCCTCATTACAAAAGCCACGTTATCTATTCTACTCTCAGGCATCTCTTTTACAACCAGAGGATATATATTCACTCCTTTTTAACAACATCATATGAGTAAACTTTACAAAACTGTCAACCAAGCTGTTAAAAGTTTATAACATAAAATTACATTATATGCTAATTACAAAGTATAGCAGGGTCGCCTCGCGGTCTTTATCTCTATTTTGTGTGTGCACGCATTTTAATAATGTGGTTATTAGTGTATGTGTGTTCTGTTTACTTTTATACACCTTAATTAAGTTATTCATGTATACATACCTGAACCTGAGAATATTTAGTTTTATTATTAGATATTTTAGTATTATTATCTTCTAAAAATTAATACAGAGATGTTTTAAATAAAAAATGTTCACGCTATTTTAAATTTAGTAATAACAAGATTTCAGATTTCACGAAATTAAGAGCTCACAGGAAATGTAATATCAAGTGTGAAACACTCACACGACTTTCTCTTACTGCACTAATTGACAAAAACTTCTGGGTCAGCTGCTCCAGAGGTCCATTTGAATTCATTTTTACTTTCTCCTACTGCACTAATTGACAAAAACTACTGGGTCAGCTGCTCCAGAGGTCCATTTGAATTCATTTTTACTTTCTCTTACTGCACTAATTGACAAAACCTACTGGGTCAACTGCTCCAGAGGTCCATTTGAATTCATTTTTACTTTCTCCTACTGCACTAATTGACAAAACCTACTGGGTCAACTGCTCCAGAGGTCCATTTGAATTCATTTTTACTTTCTCCTACTGCACTAATTGACAAAAACTACTGGGTTAGCTGCTCCAGAGGTCCATTTGAATTCGTTTTTACTTTCTCTTACTGCACTAATTGACAAAAACTACTGGGTCAACTGCTCCAGAGGTCCATTTGAATTCATTTTTACTTTCTCCTACTGCACTAATTGACAAAAACTACTGGGTCAGCTGCTCCAGAAGTCCATTTGAATTCATTTTTACTTTCTCCTACTGCACTAATTGACAAAAACTACTGGGTCAACTGCTCCAGAGGTCCATTTGAATTCATTTTTACTTTCTCCTACTGCACTAATTGACAAAAACTACTGGGTCAGCTGCTCCAGAAGTCCATTTGAATTCATTTTTACTTTCTCTTACTGCACTAATTGACAAAAACTACTTGGTCAGCTGCTCCAGAGGTCCATTTGAATTCATTTTTACTTTCTCTTACTGCACTAATTGACAAAAACTACTGGGTCAGCTGCTCCAGAGGTCCATTTGAATTCATTTTTACTTTCTCTTACTGCACTAATTGACAAAAACTACTGGGTCAGCTGCTCCAGAAGTCCATTTGAATTCATTTTTACTTTCTCTTACTGCACTAATTGACAAAAACTACTTGGTCAGCTGCTCCAGAGGTCCATTTGAATTCATTTTTACTTTCTCTTACTGCACTAATTGACAAAAACTACTGGGTCAGCTGCTCCAGAAGTCCATTTGAATTCATTTTTACTTTCTCTTACTGCACTAATTGACAAAACCTACTGGGTCAACTGCTCCAGAGGTCCATTTGAATTCATTTTTACTTTCTCTTACTGCACTAATTGACAAAAACTACTGGGTCAGCTGCTCCAGAAGTCCATTTGAATTCATTTTTACTTTCTCTTACTGCACTAATTGACAAAAACTACTTGGTCAGCTGCTCCAGAGGTCCATTTGAATTCATTTTTACTTTCTCTTACTCCTGGTAAGAGGAATTATTAAGATGGCGACAGATTTTCCAAACTGAATTTTCACCGGAAATAGATAAATTTGAGGTCCTCTGAATACGAAAAAAATATTTTTAGCGAACGGTGTGTGTGTGTGTGTGTGTGTGTGTGTACGTGTATGTGTTGGTAACGAAAATCTCAAACACGAAAAGTCGTAGAAAGCTTGGAACTTGGTACCGTTTAGGTAGTAACACCGCATCAGGCACGAATGATTGTTTTTTTAAACTTCTCAATGACATATATACTTTGAATGGAAGTTCCCAGACTGGTTGTTTCCTGTTTTGATAGGTCTTCTGATGATGTTAAGTCTCTTCAAATGTTTGATTTCCGTTAGATTAAAGTTCCTGAAATTGACGATTTTTTTTTTCACAGTTTCTAGGGAGGGGAACTTGGTTTTCAAAGTCCGTGGCCCAATCGTCCGTATGACAGAAGGGCGTGACAGAAGGTTAATTAGTATAATAGAAGTGCGCCTGCAGTGACGGCTGGCGTCAGCAACTGTAGTATCCAGTGCTTAATGGTTGTTATCAAATTGCCAGTACAAAGGACTGTTTATTCCATTACAATTTCCTCTATAGTGCCACTGTATTGTGCGTTCTCAAGGGAGCGAAATATTTTCTAGAATTCCTTCTTTTAGTCTTTTTTTCTGTCCATCCTTTTTTTATTTATATGTTTATAAATTGTAAGACTTATCTATTTATATTATTCTTCATGTAAATCAAGTAAATAGTTATTTGAAATAAATATAATCCTTAGTAAATATGAACGACTACTAAATAAAATAAAAAAGAAAGCCGTAAATTTTGTTTTTCACAAGGGCCTAACACGCACACCGCGCACACTACAATATCAGCAAGGAGAAAAAGAAAATCTCATTTTGCAACACTGTCCACATTTTCCACATATGGCACCATGCTGATCTATGCTTGTATAAGCGGGCAAAATTCTTTGTTCATGAGATTCAATTTTCCCCATATTTTTTTCTCTTCTAGAGAGAAAATGAAAAAAAAAACTCTTCCACATATTGTAAATTTTAGGCTTTATGAAAATACATTATCCATAATGGGATATCTGCGCATGTGTGAAATAACTTCATTGTTAATTTTCTTATTATTGCTAACTTTTCTTTTTAACCAGCAATTTGGATGTAATGTTTTCTGAGTTTTAATAGCGCTATCTATAATAAACAAAAAGTAATTTGGTGTGAAACACTTACACGACTTTCTCTCACTGCCGTTAATATACGTTACTATGGCAACATTATAAATGATAAATTTTCTTTTAACTTTAAATTCTTCTCATTTATCCGAACATAAATTTATAGAGAAATAAAAAGAAGAAGTATCTACCCAGGCAGGTAGTAGAATGATTACATTGTAGTCCACTAGAGAATGCCAATTACATTGAACAAACTTTTGAAATTTAACGTTTAGCAGATTCCACAGAGCTACCGGAAATCATTTTTTTCGGAAAACTGTTGCCCTTAAAAGTGATAGGTTGGAATGTGTGCGTGCAGTTAGCAAACCAGCAACGTTTTCCAAAGAAAAACGTTTTAACCATTTTCCAAAAACTTCCAAAAAAAGAAAGAAAATAGCCTATTCTGCAAAGTGGCACTTCCGGTTAACCGATTTTCATCAAATCTGGAATTCAAGCAATGATTCCAATACATATTAATATTGTGTAAATAGTAGAATATCATATTGTACTGGAGGTAATTTAGAGGAAAGCTTAACGTTATTGTTTCTCCAGAACGCCCCCCAGTTTTCATTCTTGAGATATTTTTTCTTACATACAGACACACAGACAAACACGCTAAGAAATATTATTTTCGTACATTAGAGGGCCTCAAAACATGTATTTCCGGTGAAAACTCAATTTCGATATTGACACGATCGCAACATTTCTCTTACTAAAGGGAAATTGTGAAACTGTCAGAAGCATAATTATTGTCATGATACTTTCATTTTTTCATTTTGCTCTAATAAAAGCTATTATCTTTATGTTTTGAGTTGGCAGTGGGGAAGGAAATATATCATTATTTAGACATTAAAAAGTAAAACAAGGTTTAATGTTTCGTTAATATTTATGTTCGCTGTTCGAATTGTTGGCATCACTGTAATTTATGATGCAAAAATAAACGGGATATTTATATTTGTGTTGGTATTAAGTTTTGTGACTTTGTGGTGCAAACTTGTTAACACTACAATAGACGATTTTACATGTTAGCTCGCCCGTATGTATGTAGTGAAGTGATGATGTGTTTGTAAACCGTGCGGGCCCATAATACCCAGGGCAATGGCTACAATACTAGGCCCGGAGTGTACAAAGTAACTAACTACACCCATTACCCTTCACACATTTAAATTTATATATATATATATATATATATATATATAACTCTGTAGCGCATGCGCTAACTATAGGCCGCTCTATATTATACGTATAATACAAACACACTTCTAAAAGCTTATTGTATTGTATGATTTTATTGTTGTTAAAATGTATTGTATTTTCATCTAGATTGCGCCTGTGTTGTTATTGTTGTTGCCATTGTTGTCGGTAGAGAGCACTTTGATGACTTCATAACCCCTCCCCCCACCATGGCCACTATCAATGGTCCTGCTCCATCCCAACTCGCCTACTCCCTCTATAGAATTATTGTATTACAAAACTAAGCTCTTTATGAAACAAAAAGAAGATGACCCTAGCTTAGCTAATGATCTTAATTTCAATCAATTTAGAAAAAAAAATCTGATATGAAACACTCAAACGACATTCCCTTACAATCCAATTAATAAAATTTAATCAAGAAATTTTCTCTAAAATTGCAACATTGCAGCGTTGGGCTGGCCATAAAAATGGTGGTGGGTACTTGATCGGTTTTACGTGGAGCGCTCTGTGTCCAAACCAACAAATTAGGATAATTTAAATTTAAACTAACTACAGGCCCCCAATACCAATTCATAATCAATTTTATCTGAAAAAAATGTTACAAATAAAAGTGTTACTTTCTATCTATGCAAATAGCATTCCAAGTTTACAGAAAATCATTGTAACCGTTTTTGAGAAAATTCCAAAGATCCCAAATACCTATATTTTGTAAAATCGCACTCCTGGTTAAACAATTTACTTGAGATTTAGAATTCTATCGATGCTTGTAATGAGTATTAATATTTGTAGGTGGTTACATAATAATATTACTATTCCCCCATCAGTCTCTTCAAAAAAATCATTTTCTAGGGAAAAAGTTTCAAATACAAGTTGATATGAAGATGCAACCTCCTTTTTGTGATTAATTGTTTTCACACATACTCAAAACAAGCAGGCCATTCGCTAAACATGTATTTCCGGTGAAAACTCAATCACGAAACATGATCGCAATACTTTCTCTTACTATGAATGTAACGGCAAGAGAGAGAGCCAAGCCCGACCGAGAGAAAACGGACTCTCTCTGGTACTCTCTGACTTAAGCAGGCTAGAGTGGGGAGAACCTTCATATAAGCCAGTAAGAGATCTAGACATCTATCTATCGGATTCAATCATACATCGCATCGTGTCATAACTCTACTCTAACCCTTTATTTTATAATATAATTACAAGTCCAGTGCAGTTTGTGTAAACTTATAGCCATATTATAACAGTGTCTTCATATCTCGTCTAATTAATGAATCCCAATTTCTCTCCTCATCAACTCCATTATAATGAGTAATAGAAAGTTTTTTTTCTTTAATTTTATCTACATCCTTGGTGCCATAAGTAAATGTGTGTGATCAATTTAAGACAAAAGAAAGGAGTAAATACCCACTGGTGGCACTTTTAGTAAACATTGGTAATGTTCGTTATCGTCTGTTAGCAAGTCTCGTGACCAATGAACGTTTCAGGCGTCAGGGAGCATTCGGGACAAAAGAGGACGAACAAGAAGATTATTATGAGAAGATATGTCGTTATTATAATATTTTTTTTTTTTTAATTTTCTCGGAGACGACTAGAACAATTTCCTTTAAACTTCACAGATAAAAACATTTTACTTTTATTTGAAAACATTTTTCCAAAGCAAATTATTTTGGATAGTTGTGCGGAATTTGTGGCGTTAATTTCAAATTTTATTAAGTAGTTGGTTCAGTGTTTTAAGAGCGCTCTAGTGGGCCAAAATATAGTCACTAATCTAACTTGCTAGGGGTAAAGGTAGGTACTTATCTCCCACCACCTCTGTATTTATGTTGAGGACAAAGACGTATTTGAATTTAAAGAAAATTTGTCACTTTATAGGAATAAATAACTGTTTTAAAAGGAGTAAGTGAAAGTCGGGTGAGTGTTTCACACCAGATTTATTTGTGCATTATTATTGGTTAATTAGGTGCCATTAATGGTGGGGCAACTCATTTGACATACACTGTTTGTAGTACTTAATTTTTCCCTAATGTTTGCACAGAGACATATTTGTCAACAGCGTACGAAAGAAATGAGTAATGTATATAATGTTTTGTAATGATGTGTATTTGTAGTAGTGGTAGTGTGTAGCACGAGCGTTTTAGTAAAAAGGGCTTGTAAGTATGTTGGAGAATGAAGTATTCGTAATAATTAAGAAATCACCACTGTTTTATAAATAAATATATTATTCTTTGAGAGAAATTAAGTACTTTGAATATCACAGAAGCTTATATAATTTCTTATAACTTAATGCTGGTATAGCTCTGATGTTTCCACCTTGATTTTTAGAAAAATTTGGTCTAGGAAATCGGACACTTTGGCTGAATTTTCGCCATCGAAAGTGGGTAAACTGTTTATCAATTGCAAATTTCTTAAGGGGATACCAGGTTGATTGTTAGGGTTGGCTGGATTTGCTAATTGCTGCTGAGCAAGTAAATATTCTACAGCAGCGACGATGCCCATATCTTGTCCATTTATCTTATACATTTTGGCAATGAATGAATTACTAGGGGAAAGATTATGTTTTTCAAGACGTCTACGTAATTAGAGTAAATTGCCTCCAACAGAAAGGCTATTAACGCGTAATATCTTTACAATTTGCGATCTATTAAGTACACTCATAAATTCAAAATTCACAAGGGATTGGGGTACAGTGATACAATTACAAAAATTTAAAAATGAAATCAATAGAAAATTCAATTATGGGAAATATTTAAGATATTTCCGCTGAGAAAATAATTAAAAACATTCAAATTATCTGAGGGATAATTTGTTTAATTATGAAATTGAAAATTGTACGTACTTTTAATTTGTGGATTCTGGTTGAAAATATCCCAAACAGCTGGCACCAATGTAATGTTTTGTAATGATGTGTATTTGTAGTAGTGGTAGTGTGTAGCACGAGCGTTTTAGTGAAAAGGGCTTGTAAGTATGTTGGAGATAGAAGTAATAAGAATAATTAAGAAGTCACCATGTTAACAATTCTTTCAAATCATAACTACAAGTTATTTGATATTATAAACTTATTTAATATATTGTGAAACTGGCACTGATACTAAGAGAGCGATTCCTGAAGTGTTCTGTTCTGGCTTTGGAAGCAGAATATGACTGTGTGGTTTGAAAGCAGAAGTGAGACTCTTCTTGTTGGAAGGTAGAGTACAGCCTGTTCGAAGGAATGCTCTCTAACAAAGCAGTTGGCCAAATCGCATTGTATTATATTAACGGATTTTTGTGCCTTTGTTTTCCTAATAGCAATGACCTAGATTTAATATATCTGGCTCTACAATACACTCTTTTTGAAGTAAATTCACAGCACTAAGATAATTATAAAATATTAACAAAAATACAATTTTGGATACTATAAAATATTCTAAACTTTAAACTATTATTTTTCGATTTCGTCCTTCCACTACATGTACTTAATCGATTTAAAAAAAAAAGAAGAAAAAAGTTTATTAAAACGCTATCTTGCAGTAACAAATGAAGATAAAATCTAAGCTTCCAACCCCATTTTTTAAACCAATTTTATTCTTTTATATAAATATATGTATATATTATATAAACTACTCATTTCCAAGTAGTACAACTTAATCTCAGCCTCCATGTTTAATGATCACGGCTGACTGCCGGCAGAGTGCTCTTTTTCCCGCTCTTTTCTCATCACCATTCATCCACTTAATCTTAGTCTCTTTAGTGTTTTTTCTACACAAAGAGAAGAGAAAAATAAATTAAATGAAAGATAAAAAAAAAATTAAAAAACGCCCGGCTTTCATTACTCTATTGTAAACTTGTAGGTTCATAGGCTTGGTTTATAGAGCAGCACTGGCGTACTCTGCCATCCTTATATTTAACTACAGCTTATATTTAACTAGAGCAATGTTATCTGGTGCACTATATCCATAAGGACTTTAAAAACAAGAAGTTTAGAGCTATTAATATTTTGCTCTTATTTCTCCCCTCTCAGTTTTCCCCTCACTTTACTTTTTTTTAACTACTAAGGTGGAAAAGTTTTTAAGTTAATTAAAAATAGAAAAAGAAAATGGAGTAAAAACTAAAAACAAAAGACAATTCGCTCATTTTTTGCACGCCTGTTTCTGAGTGATAATCTTCCCTTTATCTCATCATTTCCCTAACACCACTCTTTATTCCCCATTACTCTATTGCACTTCTACCTCTTCATCTGGTGTTTTATCAGGAAGTCTTAGCAGGAGAATAATAAAAATAAGAATACATAAATTAAAAAAAAGAAAGTTAAAGATAAACAGATAAATGACACTAAAACGAGTAGATATGTTTTTATTTTCTCTTACTCCTCCTGGTAAGAGGAAGTATTGCGATCATGTCAAATTGTCGAAATTGAGTTTTCACCTGTAATACATGTTTTGACATCCTCTGGATAAATGTTTTCAGCGAATGGTATGTGTGTGTGTGTGTGTGTGTGTGTTTTGACAAAATATATCAAAAACGAAAAATCGCAGTAAACTTGGTATTCCGTTTAGATACTACCACCGCCTCTGACACCGCTTTGCGCAAAATCCACGACTTCAACGTTGATCTTTAAAACTCATATCTAATCTTATCTTATAAACTATCTACACAGATAAATACCTAAATCACTTTGATCTGTACACTTAAATTTTTCTGTGGTTCTGAGGGAACAATAGCGTTATGTTTTCCTCTAAAGCCACTATTTGGAGGGGAATATACCCTCCCTAGAGTTCGTCAGGTTATTAAGTTTCCTTAGGGATCTTAACATGATGGAAGTTTTGTAGACGGTGTTTCCTTGGGACATAAGTGTTGTGTGCTGTGGGCAGCCTGTAGCACCAAGGGGGAATAGCGCAATTGAACGTAAGTGGCAGTGCATTGCCACCCCCCTCCAAAAGCCACTACTTCAGTACAAGGCATGGTACCATTTACATTTATTTTACTATTTCTAAAGAGGAGAGGACTAAATCCTGCGCTTTTCAAAGCCTCTATGGGGCCCATTACTATCCACATAATATTAATATATATTGGAGCAATGATGGAATTCCAAATTTGAAGAAAATATATTAAACGAAAGGACGACTTTAGAGAACAGTTTTTGAGTTTTCTAGAAAACTGTTAAAACGATTTTCTTTAATTTTGGTATGTTTACTGTCAGAGAACAATATATCATCTGGTATTTTATCGTCGTAACATGCATATCTATGGTGTTTCAAACCGGTTTTGGATTCTTATTTATCGTCAGATTTAGTCTATCAAGTTTGTGTCGAGAGTTGACTTCTGTATTTCTGTTAGACATCGCACAACTCGTTAAAATATATATTTTGTGTTCAGTGCTAGTTGTGTGATTTGATCGTTCTTCACAATTCCTGCATAGTTTCTGTAACTTTAAACATAAATTTGCTTCATTTAATATTGAGGTGGACTACTCGACAAGTCAATCACGCAGGTAGTGAATTTATTATATTCATTCCCGAAGAGATCGCCAATAACATTGAACAAAATCCATATTTATAACATATCAAATGTAGCGCCACAAATTTCGTAGAATTAGATAAAATTAATTGTCTGATAATGGTGGTGCGGTGGTCCCGGAATATCAAGTTTGAACTTCCTACAATGTTTCCATTTTGAAATGTTTTGTCGACATACATACACATACCTTCCAACAGTCGTAAGAAGTAAAAATCTAGTGTGAAACACTCACACTACTTTCTCTTACTGTAATTAATACAATTTAATTAATACATTTTCTTTAAAATTATAACAGTTGGTCTGGCCATAAAAATGGAGATGGGGATTTTAGTTGTATACCTGAGCAGCCTTATATGGAGAGCTCTATATCAAAACCAACAAAGGTTGGGCAAATTTTAATTTAAACTAAATGACAGACCCCCCCCCCCCAATACCCCTCTAAAATAGAATTTTTCAGAAAAATCTTTCAAATAAAAGTGATAAGTTTCTATTTATGCACCGAGCATTCCAATTCAAAGAAAATCCGTTATAACTGTTTTCGAGAAAATTCTAAAAAACTCAAATATCTGCAAAAATCCAGTTAACCGATTTTCTCAATTATATCAATGCTTCTAATGTGTATCAATATTATGTAGTTGGTAAAACCATATATTTTACAGAAATGGTACTTTCAAGGAATGTATAACTTTACTGTTCTTTCAGAACCCAAAAAACAATGAAAATGTTTCAAATAAAAGTGATAGGCATTTATGTGTGTAGATTGCGTACGAAGAAAATCGCGATAAACTGAAAAAAAATGTATCATTCAGTAAGGTCGCGGTTTCGGTTGATGAATTTTGCCTGAAATCTTCGTGTCTGATGCGGTGGTACCTACCTAATGGAATGAGTTTGAGCTACCTGCGATTTTTCGTTTCTATAAATACACACACACACACACACGCACACACACCTTCTGAAATTTGACATGATTGCAAAAAGTAAAAATAAATTAATATATCCTGCCGGCAGAGTGCAGATAAGTTCTTTCTCTCAGTACTGCCAACTGACCCAATATAGCTGTCTTTCATATTTAACAAGCACTTGTTGTTGTTGGGTGAAGTATGGGTTGGTAATATGGATGAAGGTGTGTGTATGAGTTAGCTAGATGGAGTAGAGTATATATATATATAGTGGCCACTTATTTCAACCCATTTATCTCTTATATATGAACCATTTAAAAAAAAAAAACCTCATGTGTTTAGCCTCTTATCTGCTTTCGTTCTTTTTTCCAAAAGAGAGCGCTTGAATAAGTGCTTATGTTGGCGGCCATGTGAAATATTGAGAGTTCTTTTTTTTTCATACGATCGACAGACACACACACACACACACACACCACATACACACACCACATACAAAATACTTACTGGAAATTATTCGGTGTGTGCGAAAATTGTGCCTTTTTCCAGGGGACGATATTAAAGGGGAAATAAAGTGTTAGTAGTAACCGTTTTTTTTTTTTTTGGTTAGGGTGCGCCTCTGTAGCCTGTTTCTAGTGTAGTGGGAGAAATAATGGGTGTGAGTCTTTGTTAGCTCCCCCGCACCAAAAAAAGACCTAATACATTTTCAGGTATTTTCGTTCGAACCCTTTTTTTGTTCGTCTCCTACTTTCAATCGTTCTTCAACCTCCCATTCTTCTTTACTCTTCTATCAATTGTATGAATGATTTTTTTTTCTTTTTACATTTTATTAACCAGCATATTGCTTATACATTGATCCATTGTGAAAAATATCACAATGACACTCAGCAGGTTTCTTCTTTCTTCCACTCTTCTCTTCCGTTTTTCCATACACTCTTCTCAACGAATTCGCCATACAGAAAAGCTGCGATGCAAATTGTTCGATTAGCAACCGCATTAAGCTAATGCATGACAACTACGCTACACATTCTCTGTCACGCTCACTGTAATGTGTTGGCAAATGAACTGCAAATTCGACAGCCAGTCTCTCAACTTGAAGCTGTATCTAGGGGAAAGAGAAAAAAATAAAGCAGACCATCTCAGGAGCCTAACAGGCAGAACAGGCAGTTATCACATAAATGTTAACTAGCTACTTCGGCTCCCAGACAGCTCCCACGATTTTTTTTCAACTTGTGTAGAAGAGTCTTCGTTGGGATGGGCTGAGAAAAATGTAGAAGAGAAAAGTACACTGTCTGAAAACACTGATATAATAATTAAGAAAACAGAGTATTGCAAGGATTGTACAGAGCTGAGAATTGAACCTGGTAGCGTGAGTAGAAATGATAGACTCAACTGGGAGAGTGTTTGCTTGATGTTGATGTTTTGTTGAAGGCTGTGTGTAAACCGAAATGTAGACTAGACTGTAGACTGAATATTTTGAGTCTCGCTAGCCTATTTGAGCCTAGTATATAGAGGGTGTCCCAAGGTATATGGATAACACTTGTTCTCGGAAACTAAGATAGCTAGAAAAAAAACTAAAAAATACGTGTCCCCGTAGTTTTTTGTTAGAAATCCAAATTTAATTTGCAAATTTGTTTTGGTGCTTCGAGAAGCGATATACAGGCACCAACTTCATTTTTTCAAATGAGGAGGTTTGGTTTTTATTTAGAAAATAGATCCCACTATTTTTTGTTAGAAAAATTTAATTGAACGGTTTTTTTCTTTGAGCGATATTTTACAAGTTATGAATGAAAACATGATTCCTATAAGAAATTTCAAAATGATATTATAACGGTTTTTTGATTGAATAAGAAGAAAAATACTATTTTATTATAAATTTTACACCTCATTAATTACGATCTTGCTCGAACTGGCCTCCACCATTAGAGATGCATACACATGCTTTTTCCTGCCAATTGTACCTTACGACCAAAGAAATATATCTTTAACCATATATACAGAGAACTATCAATTTTGTTTGAAACAGTTTTTCCAGAAAATTCATTTAAGACAGGTTTTAGGGGAGAGATAAGGCTGTCTAAAAAAAAAAAAAAATATAAATTTTTATTAAGTTTAGATTCAGCCTTTATAACATTAAGTTTAGATTCAGCCTTTATAACATTAAGTTTAGATTCAGCCTTTATAACATTAAGTTTAGATTCAGCCTTTACAACATTAAGACAATAACAAATTTAGTAAAAATTATAATTTTGAAGAAAAACAGAAAATTTTAATTAGAAATTGCAGTAAGAGAAAGTCGTGCTACTGGGTCAATTCCAGATTTTTATTTACGCAATAAAAAAATATAATCAATCAAATAATTCCCTTTCTATTATTATTATTTGAAGAAGAGAATTTCACTATTTTAACTCTGCAATAACCGGGCAAAATTGCATTCATAATTTGTTGTGCGATCTTGTATCTAAACCCAGCTATGTTGGGTTCCAAGGTGATCAGTAGCGGACCATATCCCTCCCCCACTCTTGGACTCCATAATGTTTTGGATCTGATTATTGCGGGCAATAAATTTAATATTGTCAATGTTATGTTCCCTGAACATGATGTGTATATAATTTTGATCCATGGCACGTACCCAGTAAATTATTGTTAAATTATCTTTAAGCCATTATCTCGCTCGTTTTCTAGAACACATTGCAATGAATTTCAATTAGACTATATTTCGTTATGCGGTTAATATATTGTTACGTAATCATGAATAAAATGTTTACTTTACGTTAGATATCAATGACATAATAGGGATGCTTGGACGGATAACAGAGTGATCTACATCCAAACGATCATCAGTTTTTATTTGTTAAAGGTTTCGTGTCATTGGGACGTGGATGTGTTTTTGATGTGTGAAGAAAGTAATATGAAAGGTACAGAAAAGAAATGAGGGGAACAATGGAGAGAAAAAGCAAGTTCTTTGAAAAGTAGACGGTAGACGTCAATAAGGAGTAAGAGTTTGATATGCCCCAGGGATTTGAGGCTGGGCAATACTCTCAAGGTAGGAGGGTCCCGAGTTCCTCGGGGAAATTACTCTTGTTAAATAAAATGCGTTATCTCCCAGTTTTACTGTTTAGCAGTAAAAACAGAAGATAGGGGGCGAGAGATGGGAAGAAAGAAAGAGAGAGATAAGAGAGATATGCTTTTGGGGTCTGCTATATAGGGTTTTTCTCTTGGGGATTAGGGTGAAGCATGGGTGGTGACGAATGCGAATGGGAATAGTGGAAGGGAATGAAAATTGGCCAGCATCAGGGGATAAGGATTAACCGGTTGGGCGGGTTCTATGGAGCAGCTAGCAGGGGGTGTCAGGTGTTGAAAGGATACGTTGCAGGCAAGTATTGGATGATACAGCTGCAACTAATGTGTGGAAATACCGACTATTTTTTCTTTTCCTCCAAGCTGGAAAACTGCAACATTTTATCTCTCTCTCTAAATAGATATACACATACACCCTAAACCTATTTCACCGCACTGTACCATGTACGCACATGGGACACATGATTCATTTCCACTCTAGTGTTGCCAATATAATTTTTTTTGCTCTCTCCGAAGAAAAAAACAAGAAAGTTCCACCCATTTATTTTATCAAATTAGTTTACTTTCGAAGTTTAGTCTGATTTACATTTTTGGTGGTTTATGGCCAGAGAAATACTCACTAGCAGTTTCTCTCAGTAGAGGAAGTGTTGCGATCGTAATTTTCGAAATTGATTATTCGATGAATGCATAAAGGTCTTTTAGCGAATGGCCTATATGTGAGTGCGTGAGTTGGAACAAAATATCCAAAAAATGAAAAAGCGCAGCGAGCTGAAACTTGGTATTCAGTTTTGGTAATATCACCGCATATGACATGAAGGATTTAGGCAAAATCCATCAACCGGAAGTGCGACTTTACTGTTTTTTATATACTTTTTCCACGATTTTTTCGTAAGTATCTCCCTGCGATTTATTTAAACTTCTTATATTCAAGCACTTTTATTTGGACTATTTTTCCAGGAAAATTTATTTTCGGGGGGTTGTGGGGGAACAGTAGTGTCCAGCTTTCCTCTGAATACCACTTACATGCCATGGGGGGTTGTGGGGGAACAGTAGTGTCCAGCTTTCCTCTGAATACCACTTACATGCCATGGGGGGTTGTGGGGGAACAGTAGTGTCCAGCTTTCCTCTGAATACCACTTACATGCCATGGGGGGTTGTGGGGGAACAGTAGTGTCCAGCTTTCCTCTGAATACCACTTACATGCCATGGGGGGTTGTGGGGGAACAGTAGTGTCCAGCTTTCCTCTAAATACCACTTAACTGCCATGCAAGTTGGTGTCACCCATATAATATTAGGATACATCCGAAGTACTGCTAGAATTTCAAATTTGAAGAAAAATCGGTTAACCCGAAGTGCGACTCTAGGATTAAGTTTTTTTAGGAGTTTTATTTTTTGAATTTCCGAGATATTTTGATGGTCAGAGATATTTTCCATGATAGCTCGCTTCATTTTGTGGACCGGTTTCTATGATAGCTCGCTTCATTTTGTGGACCGGTTTCGGACATCATCAGGATGTCTTAATAAAATAGTGTGATAACCAAGATTTGCAGAGAGCAAAATCGGTTTATACACTAGTGTAAATTTTGTTAAACTCTGTGCAAATCTGTGTTATCACACTGTTTTATCAAGACATCCGGATGATGGGCGAACGCCCGAAAGCGGTCGATGGCCACAAAATGAAGCAGGCTATCACCAAAAATAACTCTGATGATTCTTCTACAGTGGTCGCAGGGTTGCTATAAACTTTATTTTTTCGATACCCCCCAGAGGAAGTACTCCAGAGGCGTAAGATGTCTGAGAAGCGGCCACTAAATAGAACCGTCATGACAATCCATTTATCCCAATAACTGTGATCTAGATAATGCCTTACATTCATTTTGCTGAAAGTACATCTTTTGCCGGCATGCTGGAGAGGTACATTTTCAAGTAGATCTGGGAGAGAGCTTCACTTTAGAAATTAAGATACCTTTGAGGAGTTCAATCTTTCATTACAAAATTACAAACCTGTAAGTTGGTCTCTTATTAGGCTACACCACAAATTTATCGAAATTATTGTCTGATTCCTTGTCCCATGTATAAATCTAGATTTTCATTAGCCCATATTCTAAAATTCCATCTTTTCAATAATCTATTATTCGTAAATTTACATTCATCACTCCAAAAACTTAAGTTTTTACCTTATATGACTACAAACTTAAAAACAATGTGAATAATATACCTAATATCAGTAATAATATATCTAATATCAGTAACAATTATAGTCAGTGAGAATTTCTCTAAATTCAAAATTAAATATCTCAGAGAATATTCAACGGATTTTTGTCGTGCTAGTTTTGTAAAATTTTCTAGTTGGTCCGTTAGACTGCCGTAAGAGAGAGCTGTGAGTTTTATTCGCCAAAATCTTTTTTTTCCCGGGAGCAATTATTTTGCATTAATTTTATTTAAAAACTAAACTTTATTTAACTTTAAATAAAGTAAATTAAAATAAATTAATTAAAATTAATTTTAAATTTAATTAAAATAACTTTTATTAACATGAATACCTATAAAATAACAGTTTATTAAACTATTGATAAATTTTCCAGCTAATAAACAGTTTTTCCTTTAGTGAGATTAAGTAAAAATTAGGTTTATCATTTCCGCTTGATAAATCTCCAGTTAAGGGTTGAAATAAAAATGTTTCCTCAAACACTTTCCTTTATTTTATTATATTGTTTTTTTTTTTAGTAATGAAAACAATTTTCCAGCTTAGCGTGAAAATACCCACTCACCAATATTATCCACTTCTTACCATGGAAAAACAGATGTTTTTTTGATAACAGTTGTGCGGAGGTTATTTATTTTTTTTCTCACTCTTACGTACGATAATATTTTTATACGGAAATTGCGCCCCCGCGCTTTTCCACCATGGCAGCATTGTTGCTAACTGTTTTCTTGTTATGAGTCGCTCCCACTTGTTTCTTTGGTTATAAATCTCAATTGTTTTATTTTCTGTTTGTTGCTGGTTATTTCTATTGTCTTTTTTCGTTGTAGAATGTGTGTTGATTTACTAAAGATCTTTAGAAAGTTGTGCGTTCTTCTCTGTATTTATTTTTCTTTTTATTGCCTTAATCTTTATTTAACAATTTCTTTTTGTAGTTTAACTCTTCTCTTTTTATCCCTTATACTTTCTGTCTCCTGATAGGCTTACACATTGTCTAAAAAGTGAGAAGCAGAGAAAATAAAGAAGATTACCACGACACTAGTGACGAAAATTTTAATTAAGATTATACCGGAAACACCTAGCGATCCTTGGCGTATAACCAGTTTTTATTTATTTATTTCTTTTTATTTTTCTGTTCTTCCTTTTGACGTAAGCAATCCATTCCAAAGCTTTCTTCCATTTAATCTTATATTCATGCTTTATATTTAATCTTAAGACGCACTTATAAAATTTTCTCAGCAACTTCCCTGATGGACCTTTAGACTTTCGATGTCTTTCAAACTTTCAAAATCCCCTCGTTTTGGGAACTTGGCAACTCTTACGTTAGACTGGAAGCCAATAACAGATCCTAAAACAATTTTCTCGGAAAAATATTTCAAAAGAGAATATAGACATTTCTACGTTAATAACTCAAACTTTAAAGAAAATCGTTGAAGATGATTTCGAAAAAATATCAAGAAAGGAGAGAGAAAAAATCAGTAAAACAGCAAGTTTCAGTTTGCCAATTAAGATCGAAATTTTAATGTCGTATTTCCATTTTGGAACAACTAGTTTGGAACTCAACATTTATTTAAAGGTGAAAACACAAATACGATCATTTTTCTTTAGGGGAGATGAGAAAACTAATGGTTCCCGATCTCATCCACCAAACCCCGCCCCTTGTTCCTGACCCGAACTCGTTTAACATATTACATGAGCTCAGGTCCCCATTCCTCCCTAGAATGTATACTCCAATTTCTTCTACCTTCCCTAATCCACCGGTTTCTATGTTCTTTATTTCGTAAAACCTTCTTGGGTAAATGCGCCATCCTGTTCCAATTTTCTTCCGCTTCCAACATCTTTCTTACGAAATTTCCCTCCGTAATACTCCTATAATTCCATCAAGCTCCTTCCTTTCCGTATCCGTTCTCACACAGACGACGATTGTATGGCGCCGCTTCGACGATTATTTCTGTATAATATAAAACAACTCTACTCCGCTGCAACACTCCTCTACGGACATTCTCCAAGAAGTAGCCACGCCCACTACAATGAGTGGGCACTGGCCTGTGTCAGGGAAAATCCAATCACCCCATACCGCGGGACAACCTTGGTTCAATTTCCTTGGATCAGCCTCACCGGTCCACTGGCCTCGGGTTTCGCTTTCCCAAATATCTTGCTCTACTATGGAAGATTCTTCTCGACCATTTTTATATGAAGGAAAAGGATTGCGAGATTCGGTTTTTTAAAAAAATAAGAAAACTTAAATTCTTGCCAAAGTTTCGACAAATATATTGTCTTTTTCAAGGCATAAACAAATAAAAAAACTATTAAATAATCTTCAAAACATAACAAACTTAAAAATTTATGCATAAGTTTTTAAGTTTGTTATGTTTTGAAGATTATTTAATAGTTTTTTTTATTTTTTATGCCTTGAAAAATACAACATATTTGTCGAAACGTTGGCAAGAATTTAAGTTATCTTATTTTTTTAAAAGACCGAATCTCATAATCCTTTTCCTTCTTGCTATACTCTTAGCTTCCGTATTTAACACTCCATTCCTCTGTTTTTTTTTTGTTTTTTTTGGCGCATCGACTGCCATGGTCATTAGCGCCTCCTCTGTATTATTACGAAAATCTGACACGACCATAATAATTCTACTTGAAATTTTTGGCTGCAGTGTCTGACTGGTTTCCTTACCGGAGGAAAAATGTGCGGTTAGTATACGAGGTTTTTTTTTAAAAAAGTTTATTTTGCTAAACGAATGATCAAGCCTCAGAGATATTTTCCGTGATAGCCTGCTTCTTTTTGTGGTCATCGACCGGTTTCAGGCGTTCGCCTATCATCAGGATGCGTTTGTCAAACAATGTGATAACATAGATTTGCAAAGAGCAGATTTAGTTGATACATACATTATGTATGACAAATGCATCCTGATGATGGGCGAACGCTCGGAACCAAGGCTATCACGGAAAATATCTTATTCCAGCTCTGTGGAACCAACCACAACAATGAATTATAAAGTTTTAACCCACTGCGATTTTTCTTAAAGTTTTGAGATATTTTGTAACCATTCGCTAAAAACTTTTTATTTTTGTTATCGCGACACCTAAGCACATAAATTTCCGGTGAGAAACAATTTCAAAAAATCTGGCTTTCCTAATACTTTCCTCTTACTAGGAGTAAGTAAAAAACGCATGGAGATTTGATTGTTTATTTGTTGTTACAATACGTAAATAAATTGTTGTGCATGTAGACATGGTTGTGCTGCTCTGCGGTGTGCTAGAAGGTCATCAGTTTCAATAACACTGTGTATGTCGTTTAGTATGATGGATGGAGCATAGGAGGAGGTGGAAGGGAATGTAAGAGTCATGTACTTAGACTGGCCCCAAACATGTATATAGCCCTCGTTTATATACCTACTTGTATAGGTATATGTGTAAGATACTTGAAGATAAACGTCCATCCATTATAATATCATCCAGGAGCAACCCCACTGTCCTCTTCATTGTTCCCTTCCAGTTTGTTGTCTGAGCGGGCAATTTTACTTGAACATTACTCGACATAACCGCCGTCTATAAATACATTTTAGAACTATAACTAAAACAGCTGGTTTAAATAAATTTCATTCGTTTTTACTTCTTTTTGTTTTTTACAACCAAAAAATTTAAAATACATTTATCAGCTGTTTGTAAGTAGGACAATAAATTATTTATTTTTACTTCCACTAAACTTATACTTCAATTTTTTTTTTTAAGAAGGAAAAAAGTGGCATGTCTAAAATATTACTCCAAAAATATTTAAGTTACAATAAATTTAAACAGGGCTTAAGAATTTTGTTAGGGGGAGAGTCTCAAAATAAATTAATTTTTTTTCGGAATTTAGATAATTTTGTCTTACAACTGCTTCTTCTTTTTTCTTCTAAAACCAGAAGAGCTCAAAAATACTATTTTTGTAAAACATATTTTTAGGAAAATTCATTTTTGGTAAATTCTGGGAGTTCTGATACATTAGGAGCCATTTGGAAATTTTCAAGTTTCTTCTCTCCCTGAGTAGGATACTATTGAGGGTCGTGGTAGGTATGTGTAATGACTGGACATACGTTTTAAAGGGCCATTAATTTACAAAAAAAGACATAGGCAGAACGTATAGTGTTCACAGCAGATCCTACCACCACCCGGTACTCACTCGGACGATATACATAACATATATTCCCGATGAAAACTCAATTTCATAAATTTGACTCATCGCAAGCAGCAGTAAGAGCAAGTTTTCTTTTTAACCACAAAAAATAATAATAAAAGGGGAGAAAAAATATTTCTTGGCTTGCCTGCAAGTCCACTAAGCACAGTAATACTGACAAGTGGTCATATATCATTTTTGAAGAAGGAATTGTAAAGCGAGAGATCCACGATGACGTAACAGATCCAATGGGGGTTGTGGGTGGTTCTCTCGCACCCGTTACCACATCATTCCCTCTCAACCTGATGTCATGATGAGTGTGTTCATTTTGTGACAACTAAGGATGAGCCTAGGACTACTGATAGTCGTCACCGGTGTTGTAATCCAGTCCTTAATGGTGCACATTTGTCAATTTTTATCCTTGCAAAAAATCGTCCATCTTTTTTCTTTTTACTTTCTCTTTTTTTAAATTTATTCTCGTCGTGGGATTATTGTGTCACCCAAATAGAGTAGTACATCTTATTTAATGTGTCGTCCATTTTTTATTTTTTATTTTAATTTTCTTACTTCCTGTTGTAGTAAGAGCAAGTATGGCAATCGTATCAAATGTGAGTTTTTCCCGGAAATACATGTTTTGAGCTCCTGAGTACGAGAAAGTTTTAGCAAATGATCTGGTTTTGTGTGCGTGTGTGTGAATACAATTTCTCAAAAAAACAAAACAAGTAGCAGGAAGTTCAAATTTGGTATTCCGCTTGGACACAAACGTTTCGGGCAAGATCCATCAACCAAAAGTACGACTTTTGGTCTGCTTTTTACTGTACTTACTTTTGGACTTTTGGTCCCTGAATGCTTGTTTTTTTTTCTTCAGTTTTCGCTATTTTCTCAAAAAAATGATTATAACGTTTTCCTTTGATCCTGGAATACCAACTGCTCAGATATAGAACTGTCACTTTTGTTTGTGACATTTTCCTGAACAAAATTGTTTTTTATGAGGTTCTGAGGAATCTTGAGCCGTTGAAATTCAAATATGTTTGTTCAATATTATTGGCGCTCTCTACAATTTAATCATTCTCTACCTGCCTCGGTTGGTAGGCTGTCACTTGTGGGGGGAGGGCCAACACCTATCCATTTACATATGTCCGGACAAATGAGGAATATTTCAAGTTTAAAGAAAATTTGACATTACTTTTACTTTCTCTTACTTCTCTCCTTGCAGTCGTGTCAAATTTTTGATAGCAAGTTTTCACAGGAAATATACGTTTTGAGGTCCCCTGAGACCGAATAATTAGTTATTAGACATTTATATACTTATTGTATATATTTATATACTTATTGTTGTTATTTCATGTTGTTGACTCTAATCCAAAGGCAAAAAAAAGAACAACTACCAAAAATTTAAGAAAAACCTCGTTTTATTGCACAGAATAAAAAATAAAGCTTACAAAAAAAAACTGTAAAATTCAAAATTAAAATGGTTCTTATTATCACTTCTTTTTTTTCCAACAGTATTTAGTGATACCACCTCTTACTCTGATAACTGCAACCAGCCTCCTTGGATTGAAGAGATTAGATTTTGGATAACCTCTTGAGAAATCTCATTTCATTCTTCAATAACTGCTGTTCTTAGCTCTCTGAGGGTGCTAGGGGCAATCAGATGAAGTCTGAGTCGTCTTCCAATTGTGCCCCAAAGGTGTTCTATTGGATTTAGGTCTGCACTTCTCGGTGGAGAAACCAAACGTCGAATCTCAACATCCTCTAGGTAGTCAAGGACAACTCGAGCAGCGAGACATATGGCATTGTCCTGCATTAATAGAAAATCATCACCGACTCTTTCAGAAATTGGCACAACATATCGCTCAAGAACCTCTTTAAGGTGCTTCTGGGCATTTAGCGTCCACTTTTCCACGATATGTAAGTCTATACGTCCGTCAAAACTTACGCCTTCCCAAATCACAACACCGCCTCCACCAAAAACCACTCTTGAGAAATGTTAGCATCTGCAAACTCTCATCCTCCCAGTTGGAGAAAGTAGGGTGAATCTCGACTCATCTGTGAATAAAATTCGTCTCCAATCCTCTGTTGTCCAATTGAAATGTTCTCGTGAATGCAGTCTGGCGACTCTATGTTCTCTGGTGAGGAGAGGGCCAGTAGCGGGTATCCTGGAAGCCATGTTTGCTTCATTTAACCATCTTCTGACTGTCCTATTTGAAATATGGACACCACGGACATCAGCGATCAAGTGACGTAATTGATTGCTAGTGACGAACCTGAGCAATAATTGACTGCTGAACCCCTCCTTCATGCAATGTTACCACACGAATTTCTTCAGAGTAATTTCCTTCACGAGACATTTAATGTTTTAAAAATTAAAACAATCTTTAAAAAAAACTGATAACAAAACACTAAAGAAATCTTTGTAAGAGAGAGTAATTACTCAGAGGCAATGAAATGTCGTACTGGGATGATTTGTGTTTACAAGGTATGAACGGATTATTCGTTATGAAAACATAAACAAATTGGTTTATCTTGTTCTCCATTGGGTCAGAGTTTACTTAAAATGAATCGATAAAAAAACAAAAAAATTGTATTATCATGAAAGAAAATATTTTGAAATTTTATGCAATACTTTTGTCCAGCAGTTTATATATGTTTGTGTTTGTGTGTGTGTGTGTGTGTGTGGTGTCACCATTAAAAAAACAGGAAAAATTGCAGAAAGTTCAAACTTGATATTTTGTTTGAGTATTACCAGGGGCCTGACAATAAGGTTATGGACGAATTCTGTCTACCGGAAGTACCACTTTACCGAATGGATTTTTCTAGTTTTTTTTTTGAGATTTTCTCCGACGTCTTTTTTCAAACGTCTCCAACCATTTTCCTTAACCCTAGTATATTAACTACAACTTTTTTTTGAAATATTTCTCTGGGAAAATACATTTTAGGGGGCTTTTGGGGAAGGTGTGGTATTACGCTGTGATATTGCCTCTAACGAGCTGTTTTAATTTATTGTGCGATTCTATCATCCATATAATATTAATCAGAATTAAATACTCTGCCAAATTCCCTGTTAGGCGAAAATCGGTTAACCGGAAGTGTAATATCCCTGAAGTATTTTGTCAATTTTCTACATTTTGCTCCACCAATGCCAAGGCGGGTTTTCATTAAACTTGGTGTACTAACCATACACACAAAGACCTATCACTTTTGTTTAAAACTTATTTCGATAAAATTCATTTAAGGGGGTTTTGAGAGAAGGGGTGAGAGTATGGTTTCCTTAAAACAAAATCATTTTATTAAGTTTAGATTCTGTAATTGATATAAAAAAAAATGAAGAAAAATGAAACATTTAGTTAAAATTGTAAGTTTGAAGAAAATTTGCCAATTAAATTTGTGTAAACTGCAGCAAGAGAAAGTCATGTGAGTGTTTCACACCACTTTTCTTTCTTTTTTTAAGAAGGGATGAACTTGCTGGTGCAATGTGGGTTACTAAAATATATTGCTGCAAATTTCAATAAAATTTATTGTGGTTAACTTGACTTCATCATGAATAATGAATGTAGAAATTTTCTTTGTGTTGGGGTAAGAGAAGCGGATACATGTTTCTGAAAAATGGATTTATACGAACAGGGTAGGGTCGGTAGTTTGGGAAAGAGGCAATAAGCGCAGATCTGTAGGTGGGTGTAGAGACGTCTCGTCTGTGCGCAGACAAAATGAAAAATGATCAGGAGGAAATGAGGCTAAGTTAAAGAATATGGGCAGATCTCCATTTCCCTAGATTATTTTCTAGGATTACTTCCCTCCCTTCTTCTCCCTAGGACCCACTGATTACCTTATCTGAAGCAAATGCCTGTAGTTGTGGCGTTGAGCAATTTTAGGGACGGACAGAAGATGACGCTTTCCGCTAACCTTCCATTTCTCTCTCCAGCAAGCTTTACAATTCCCTCTCCAGAACCCCCATTAGATCACCCCAAAAAATACAGTGTATGAATTCAACAATGAGCAGAGAGGAGCCATTTTCTGCTTAGACGGAGTCCATCGTCTCTAATTAGGCTGTCTCTAAATATCCTCCAAAGAGATATTTCACTTTATTATTTCCCTCTATCACCTACATAATATTAATTACGATGAAATATGATGCAAAAAATTCCGAGTTTAAAGTAAATCGATTCACCGGTAGTGCCACTATATTGAACAGTTTTTCTTGCGACTTACTCCATAAAGACACCAACGAATCTCATTATACTAGTTCTTCTGACCATATATATAGAGTTCTATCCAGTTTTGCTTGTATTAGTTTTTCGAGTAAATTAACTTTAGGGATATTCTGGGAAAGGATCCCAGAATTCCCTTAAAAAAAAAACAACCTTATTTAAAGTTTAGAATCGTCCATTTCTGTATGTTGAAGGCCACTAAATATCTAGTAACAACTATATGCTAAAACAGAATTACAGTTATATATAACTATGTAAATCGCTGTAAGAGAAAGTCGTGTGTGCTTTCATAGCAGATTTTTTTTTTATTTCAGGTTTTATCGATTTTCTTGAAAATGGCTCCAACAATTTTCTTCAACATTGTTCCAATGTTTGTTCAATGTCATGAGCATTGTCTTCTGAACTTGTAATCACTTCACTGAACTTGTCACCATTATCTTCTGAACTTGTAAATGTAATCACTTCAAGTTCTGCCTGCCATGGGTGCTAACCAACTTATATCCACACCCCCACTACATTTATTTGTTTTAGGGCAATTAAGTATAAATTTGCAAGATCAAAGAAAAGCTGTCAACTTCTATACTTGCATTAACTGCAGTGTGAATGCTTAGATATATTTTTTTTAATTATTTAATCAAGTCAGCCTTGGCATATATAAAAAAATCATATGTCTTTTATCAAAATACAATAATTTATTTTTTAAAGTTTCTTTAAACACATCTTGTCCATCCTCTTATAAATATCTCCTTAATTATAAATTTGTTGCTCAATTGGAACAACACTAATTTAGATTGTTAGTAACAATGAATTAAACCTTTTATAATTCATAATGAATGGGAAACAAACACACACACACACACACACACACACACACACAAACACACAAACACACACAATTGGAATTTATTGCCCATATTACATGTTTAGAACTAAACAATATCCTGCGGGCCACTGATTTAGAAAATTAATTATACTTGCATATATACACATTTCTGTATGTATTATATAATGTAGTTATTATATTAATCGATTATATAATCAAGGTACTGGTAAGTGGGGCGGATGTTGGTGTAGTGGTAGTGAGCATGGATTGTAAGTTGGAGGTCCACAGTTCGAGTCCCGCATAAAACTGCTAAATTTTATTATATATTCGTTGGAAAAATATTAATGGTAAAAGTAGATTTCTTCCACCTCCGACTACGACACCTAATTTGGTAGCTGGGAACTTGGCACCTGAATGATTGCGATTTTGTGAATTTACAGCAAGTTATAAAATAATTTAATAAATTAATCGGCTGTTAAAAAGTATCTGCTGTGAATCACTTACACAACTTTCTTTTATTCTAATTAATATTAATATCAAGAAATTTTGTTTAAAATTGCCACGTTACAAATATCTAGTTGGGCTGGCCATAAACATGGTGGTTAGG
Organism: Triatoma infestans; assembly: GCA_011037195.1. Lineage (NCBI taxonomy): Eukaryota > Metazoa > Arthropoda > Insecta > Hemiptera > Reduviidae > Triatoma > Triatoma infestans. The sequence goes on from JAAEAF010014279.1 coordinate 61,346, forward strand.
ATTTTACTTGTACACCTGAGCGGATATAAATTAATCGAAATTGTTGATGAGATTTTAATATTTTTCCTTTTTGCGGCAAGAGGAAGTAAACAGATAATTTACATAGCAAAATAAAAAAAAAATTATATTTAAGAATATTATTCCGAAAGAATAAGTATCCTTTTACTGATTAACTATAAAGACCGTTTTGCTAAAAAGTTCAGTACTATAGATAACCAATTTGTTCAAAGTTCCCTATAAAGAGGAATCCATAATTAGGGACCGGAAAAGTTGAGATAAAGGAAAAGCTATTTTAACATTGCTGCTAAACACTTCTCTACCAAGCGGCTAGCTTGCACACCAGATTTGGAAAAGTGGATGTCGATAGGGGTAGACATTAAACGGCGATATAGGGTATGTATTAAGTTTTGGGATAAATCTTTTAATTGGATATTCCTTATTAAAGTTTAAAAGTTGATTTTCTTAAGTACCATTTTTCAAAAGCCCCCCCCCCTCTTATTCGCGCAGAAAAGATTTTATCAAAGGAGAATAAATTTTTTGTGTGGCACATTCACAATTAAATTGGCTTATTTTTGAGAATTTTTAGTTTTTCTTGATTATGATGGTCATGCCAAATTTTTGAAATTTCATTTTCTCCGGAAATGCATACCTATATTGAAGACCCCTGTGAACGAAAAAGTGGTTTTGGACGAATGGTTTATTTTATCTATGTATATATGTGAACATAAGAAAATATCTTAATAACAAAATAAAATTGCAGATAGCTCAAATTTAATAATACTATTTAAAATACCTCAATGTGATCCGATGTGAAATCAATCAATCGGAAATGCACCTGTACTGGAATACATTTTTTTTTTTACTTTCTCTTGCTCCTGATAAGAGAAAGTTTTGTAATCGGGTCAAATTTTCGATATGGAATTTTCACCGGGAATACACGTTTTGAGGTCCCCTGAGCAGAAAAAGTGATTTTAGAAAATACTGTGTGGTGTATGCGTGTGTGTTTTCCCCTCTCAGGTCAGTAACTTTGGACCCAAGGGCGTTAATTTCCACATATCTCGTAAATTAATACATTATATGTGTTGTTTAAAAGCAATAAAGTTTAAATTAATCTATTTACAATTAAGATTAATAATTACGTTAAATGAAATGTTCTGAGAAATTCAGAAAAATAGTCAACTATTTAACAATTTCAAGTTAGATCCAAAATACAAATATTAGTTAATAATTATTATCTATATAAATATATATAATATAAAGTTTTACAACTTTTACAAACCAAATATTATTTATAAACTTGACAAACACCTGCTCAGAATTTGCGTGTATGTTCGGATGTGTGCAGCAGCTATGTTAAGCTTTCCTCTTCAGTATAATAAGCTACTTCAGTAAAATAAGATTCTCCATAATATTTAAGATATAATCAATTTTTTTCTAGAATTCCAGTTTTAGAGAAAATCGGTTAACCGGAAATGCGAATTTATAGAATAGGTTTTATGAGTTCTTTGGAGGAGAATTTTCTCGAAAACTGCTCCAAAGACTTTCTTCCAACTTGGAATGTTCACTGCCCATATATAAACTTAACACTTTTATTTGTAAAATGTATCCAGAAAATGATTTTCAGGGAGTCCTGAGGAATGTGTGATTTTTAGATTTCAAATGTCAGAGGGAGTTAGTTCAATTGGCGGTGTTGAGTTGGACTGCGATGTAATCACTTCAAGGTACTGCAATCTGTCTGTCAATATACGAGTACATGTCCCCCCTTTCTCCATCACCTATGTAAACAATTCCCAATTAAAGAAAACTTGGTCAATTTGATAATTTCATTAACTGCATTAAAGGTAAATTGTGTAGTGCAAAAGTTGGGTCTAATGAAATCACAGCGGTTAATAAAAGCGTTGATTAGTTGATAGCGCGTATATATAAAATGAGAGGTCTGTGTGATACATATTGTTATATATACCTTACATATCGTGTTCACGTCATTGTCCTCATATTTATATGTATATGTATATATCATGCCAGCGGGAAAATGGAAATGTAATTGACCGTATAATAGTTATTATACATTGATCTATGTATGGCGTCTAATGCTACATATCTGTGAGTAGATCAGTCGGCTCTATAATGGTGGTCTACAGCTTTCTGTGTACATACACAGTCCACCACTATCGTATACTGCATATATGTAGCTTACTTAACCACGTATACAGATTCTCTATTCTGGTTACAATTGTGCAAATGACAGTTGTCAGGTTTATTTTGTATTAGTGTTTATCTTAAAGCCTCAGGGGGAACAAAGTTTCCGACAATCATTCTATAACAACAATAACAGCAAATAGATTTTTCTCTTACTCCTTTTTTTTTGTTTGAGGGTTCATGTAGTGCAACCATCAGGTGATCTACTGTACTCCCTCTAGTACCGTAGGCTCATCTACAGCACCCACTTCAAGTTGAATTTTCTAAAAAATCCTGAATACGAAGAAGTGGTTTTTACAAAATGGTCTCTGTGTATATATATATATATGTGTGTGTATGTGAACAGCATAACTCAAAAACTAAAAAAATATCTTAGAAAATTCAAACTTGACAACTTTACTGCACTACAACTAATATGCCAAAGGCACCAGACAACCACCAAGGAAGTGTACAAACATTAAAAACATTGAGATTATAACTGTTAGGATTATCCGGGCTAGCTTCAATTCTTCTATCTTAGAAAGGGATAAACCTCCCGTGCACCAAAAAATCACCTTGAGAGAGGTTGTGTTTGCAATCAGCTTAGCGAAAAACTGTTTGCATGTGTCGATTCGGACTGCATTTTTTCTAATTCATATTTTGTGACGGTTTAGTTTTCTCTGTACTACGTATTTCAGATAAACATAGGTGTTGTAGTGGGGATAGTTTAAGAAGTTGAATGGAAGAAAAAGACTTAGTTTATCATAAATTAGAATGATTGAACATTGTAAATATTGAATGAGAGTATAAAGCATTACAAGGACTTTACTAATTTAAAATGAGAAAGTTTGATAACATTAGAAGAGAGTGACAGGCTGACTGGCCGAGTGATTTGAGAACGATGGTCGTTGAGAGTTGAATGTTCGAATGAGAGTCAATTGGCGGTCAGGCACCCTTTTCAAGCGGCCGGTAGTACCAGCCATGTCCAGATAGGCTCCTTAGATTGTTCCAAGTTAGAGTTACTAGTAGGGAGATATGCCAAATAAAAGCCATACGTTTCTATCTATGCAGCAAGCATTTCAACTTTAAGGAAAATCATTGTAACCATTTTCGAGAAAATTCCAGAAAACTCAAAAAACCTATCCTGCAAAATAGCACTTCCGGTTAACAGATTTTCTTCTAATGTTTTTATTATATAAGTGGTAAAAACCATATATTATAGTGGTACTTTAAAGAAAAGCATATCGCTAATGTTCCCTGAGAATCACCAGAAAATTCATTTTACCGGTAAAATGTTTAAAAAAAGAAGCTTTGAATATAGTTTAATTTTTGCAAAATTGCAGTTGATGGATTTTGCCCGAAATCTTCGTGTCTGATGCGTTGGTCAAACCTAAACGGAATACTAAGTTTGAGCTTCCTGCGACTTTTCGTTTTTGAGATATTCTGTTAAAACCACATATACCTTTAATGTACTATATGCATGCGAAATATAATATAAAAGTCGACTTCCGAAAACCCTGTTTTCTTCAAACTCACACACACATACAAAGATAAATTTTCTAAAAACCACTTATTTGGAGCCAGAAGGACCTCAAAAACTATATTTTCGATGAAAACTCTATTCTGGCAAAATCTGGCACGAACGCAATACTTCCTCTTACTCTGAGTAACAGGAAGTAAAAATTGTATTATAAGAGAAAATCTGATGAGTTTTTCTGGCTTGATTATTTTTTCATCGCGTTAGATCAATAACATGTTCATAGACCAAAAAGAAAACAAATAAATGGTTGAAATCCATAAAAGAAATTTAACTTTAATTACTTTCCAATAATCTTCCACTTTTAGAAGTTAATTTTCCACTTTGACTAATTATTATAAACCTGTAGAATAAAGTGTTACCGCAAAATTCTAAACTGTATTAAAATCTGAGTGACATGGTTTTCATGGGTGTTTTCCATATTTCACTACGTAATATTCCAAATCATCACGTAATTGACAAAAGTTCATCAATAAAGCTCATCTGCCTTTGTTTGAATTTTCCACGAATTGTGTTCAGGTTTATTTTAATACTCTTTTCATAGGTAAATTAATTTAGTCCATCCATGATGTGCTTCATTGGAGATTAATTAATAATTAGTTTAATTATCTTTAACTTTATGTTAATCTTTTAATTCAACGTTGGATGAGACAGAATTTACTAGCGATTTGATTGGAGAATCGTATTTTCAATCTTCTTCAAGGAACCAAAAGTAAAAATCTGGTGTGAAACAATCACACGACTTTCTCCAACTGCAGTTTACACAGATTTAAGTGACAAATTTTCTTTAAACTTACAATTTTTACTAAATGTTTACTTTTCCTCAATTTTATATCAATTGGAGTATCTGAACTTAATAAAATGACTTTTATAAAGGAAACCATACACTCCCCCCTCCTCCAAAACATTTTTAAATGAACTTTCACGCAAAAAAGTTCCCTGGTCTTCATAGTAACAGATTTAATGAAATTTGTCTTCTTTTTTGTTGAAAGTAAAATCGCAGAAAACTGAAATAAATGTTTAGTAAAAACGCACTTCCCGGTCAACCGATTTTCTTCAAACTCACAATCTAACTACATATTTCTTTTTGTTTTTTTCTCTAATTTAAGGCACGTCAACATCTGAGGTCATTGGCGCCCGGAATCTTCAGTGCACTGCCGGCCTCCGAACAGTGATCTCCCTTTATAGGCAACACTGTCCATTACAGGACAGGGAGTTGTATAGGCTCTTAGGGTGAGAAAATCAACATATTTAATTGACAAATTAATATTACCTAAATGATAGAATTGTATAAAAAAAAATTATTACTTTAAAAAATAAGTACTTTAGAGAAAAATATGACCCAGTCCTCTCCCAAAAATATGACCCAGCTCTCTCCCAAAAATCACCTATACAAATATACAAATAAAAGTTGTATGTGCAGTTGAAATAATAATAATAATAATAATAATTTATTTGATTGCTTTATGACGAAACGCCTTAAGCAAGGAGTTTGGCCAGTGTACAGAAATACAAAATGGTCAGTATACAACAAAGAATAATACACAGCACAGAAATAAAATGAAATAATATAAACATCCTGTAAATTAATTAATTAATTAAATTATATACATAAGACGAACATAAACTACCACAAACGGTTTGTAGAACAGAAAATAATAAGTGTAAAATTTATAGACCAAGTTATAAATCACTGAACTTTCACTACTTGGAAAACTATTTAAAAAATTGAAACTGAATTACTTTACTTATTTTAGTAAGAATTGTAATATAAGTATATTAACCAAACAGAATATCATTTCTCAGGTATGGTAGTAGTTGGTTGCGTTTATTACTTTTATTTTTTAATTTTTTTAATGAGAATGTACTGACAAGTAGGTTTACAGGAACTTCAAGCTTACTATTCACCAAGCATAAAACTTCTCAACTTAACAGCTTGTTTACAATAGTTGAAAATAGCAGTAATCTGTCCATTGGATGTAATTGAAAATAGCGCCTCAAACCATTCCTTTTCAGTTTGGAAGGGCATTAGGAAACTGTTAATAAGGTGATCCCTTAACGGTTGCAATACTTTACATTCACAGAGAAAATGTAGTATAGTATAAGGTAATCCCATTTTACACATCATACAGACCTCACTAGCATCAAAAATATAGCTGCAACTATTTATATACAACCGGGTACACACTATCCTCCCAAGTCTCAATTGACTGATTATTCTTATTTTCTTAATGCTGGTATTACTGTCTAAGTAAAACTCACCCGATCCAAAATTACTAACCAATCTATACATAGGGCTGCATTTACTATTCAGCACATTGTTTATATCCTCACAGATATTTTTATTCTTACATTTTTCAATTATGTTATTTTTTTCCTTCTTCAAAACAGAAACATCATGAGTTGAAACGATATCTAAACTACCCAAAGAATTTAACATGGATTGTATGAAGGAAATAAAGTTATGAGATTTATTTTTTCCAGGTCTAACCCTTGTTCTATATAAAGCATTATAAAATATTCGCGGCAAACGGGGCTCATCCATTTCAAACAGTTAATCAAAAGAGAAAACATGGCCTTAAAGACAGTGGCTTTAACCGACGTTAAACCGAATTCCAATCTAACAAAGGAGTTAGGAACATTTCTAGGCAGATTGTATAAGCTTTTGATGCACTGCAGTTGTACGGATTCCAACTCGTCCAAGTAGTTATAAGCCCAGATTTCCGACGAAAATAGCATGGTTGGTTTGATTACTGAATTAAGTAATTTTTTTCGGGACTCATGATTCACGGCCAACGAGTTAACCAAAATACCCTTCACCTTATTAAAAGCCACCCTACCCATTGATACAAAATGTTTCGAGGCCTGAAAAAGTTTCCCAGTTGATGAAAAGGGGACACCCAAATATTGGAAGGAAGAGACAATGTCTATTGGTTTCTGAAAAAAAAGAACTTTACGAAATTTTTTAGGACGAGTACGATTCGAAAAATAAACTATTTTAGTCTTAAGGGTATTAACAATTTACCCGTTTATATCACAGTACTGTTCCAGGACTCTCAGCTTTTCATTTAAATCAGGCAGAGAACTCGCAAAAGTAACAATATCGTCGGCGTATGCTAACAAGGAAATTTTATGTTTTTCATCTCCGTTCGCAGCAAAGAAGGTAGGCATATCAGAAATGAAGAGGTTAAAAAGCAAGGGAGACAAGGGTTCCCCCTGTAACACCCCTGAATTGACATTTACATCATCTGTTGAGTATGAAAAAGTGGAAACGCGCATCTTGGCATTGTCATAAAAACATTTTAGTATATTGATTATCTTTAGACCAACACCTAATTTCAAGAGCTTTGACCAAAGTAGGTTATGCAAAATCGAGTCAACGCTTTGGTAAAATCAATAAATACTGCAAAGAACGAAAGGCCTTTATTAAGTTTTATATTTATTAAGGAGGAAATGCAAAACAAATTGTCCAGCCACCCTCTCCCAGGTCTAAAGCCAGACTGTTCCTCTGGCAATAAATGGGCGTTTTCTGCCCAACCAGTAAGTCTACAAGACAAAATGGAAGTGAAGAGTTTAGGTAAACTGCTCAACAACGCGATTCCCCTATAATTACTGGGTTCAGAACGATCACCCCCCTTATGCAACATCCTCACGTCTATTAGAGACCAGGATGGAGGGACCACCTCCCTTTCCAAAATATTAAAAAATAAATTTAAAACATAGTGGTGCCAAGAAGGGGGTAAGTTGCAATAAAATTCATAGGGTATCAAATCTCTACCTGGGCTCTTATTGCGTTTACACTTAGACATAACAAACTGCAGTTCGACAGATCAAAATTACGCTCTAATTCATAATTGGTATACTGAAAATCATGCGGATAGGAGATGGTATTAATTTTTAAAAGCGGGTAAAAATTATTAAGGTAATGAATCCAAGTATCACTACTAATGTTAGGATTTACATGCTGCCTGAAAGTGCTATCCCGAACAGCTAGCCAGAATTCTTTTGAGTTCCTTACATTGGATATCCTTTCATTTTTATTTTTATTTTTTCTTTTTTCTTGGCTTTAATTAGGTTCCAATAATATTTACGTAATGTTAAGAATTCAGAGAGCAAAGTTTCGGACCTTAATTTCCTCCATTGTCGAAATGTTCTATTTAATTTTCTTTTGGCACACAGACATTCAAAATCAAACCAATCATTTTTCTGAAAAGAGGACACCCTATTGCCAGGAAGCGAAATCATATTAAGGGCTGCTGCAGCACTATTACATTATTAAGATTTTTATATAACTCTTCGGTATCGCAACTATTGAAATACAAAAAAGAGGAGTTTCTCAGAAGTGAATCAAAATCTTTTTTTAACAAATTATTCCATCGAATTAACATTTGTGGAGAGTTTGAATTAAGTGGCAAATCAGAAACCTGAACAGGGTGAACCCTGTCAAAATTTAAATACAAATTACAAGAAATGTGGGAGTGGGTGGGAAATATATTATTTACAACCATTTTCTGACAGTATTTTAAACTATTAAGATTGCCACAAATTAAGTCAATTATACTAGAGCCCTGGTGTGAGACAAATGTATACTGCGCGGGGAAGTCATTCAAAAAGCGCCCGTTAAACACAATCATACCGTTCTCCTCCATGACTTCTACTAGTTTTCTACCTCTACTGTTGATTGAAGTGTCTAATGAGTCACGAAATGCAAACAAACGAGTGTTTTCAAAAACTACCTCGCTCAATTGGTTAAGGTTTCCAATTCGCGAGTTATAATCACCGCCAATAATAATATGAACATCAGCGTATTCAGATGTTATGCTCTCGAGAACTTCAGACATAGTCTCAATGTAGGAATCAAATAATTTTGCCGGTCTCCAGTAAATTAAACCCAATATGAAAGCAACACAGCCCATAATCACCCTTAAAATCAGCTGGAAGCTATCCTTGTATAAAACTGATACTTTAAAGTTATATTTCTTATTTAATAAAATTACCAAACCTCCACTGGGGCGACCCAGGGATTTTTCTTTTATAGCATTACTTGTAAAAATCTCAAAATTGTTTAGAAAATTTGGCAGTTTAGGTTTGTCATTCAAGGCCCAGCTTTCTGCAAAACAAAGAATCCCGTAATCAGTAAGAATTTTCTGAATGGATAATTTAATGAATTTAACCCATTTACATTGTGAAACATAATACTCAGATTTATAGAATCAGGACTAGTATTTAAATGCTGAGAAACACAAACTTTGCCTGGTTGTTCAATCGATGAAGTCAGATTAGAATCTCCGTTTTCCTGAAGTGGTTCGCCATCTCTAGCTGAAGTTACGGTTGACTCGCGAGGCCTCTCGGTGAGCGATGATGATGTTCGTTTGAAGGTAGGATTGTTAAGAACTAAATCAGGGAATAATCCAGTTCGGGAACAAACAGGAGGCGTGAATATAGTTGTTTCAATTATTCGTTTTTTCGTATTAAAAAATGATCCAGAGAATGTGCAGTTGATATATCAAGTTTTAAGAAAATTGTTTGAGCTGTCTTTGAGAAAATCTTAGACTATTGAGCATTCTGTCCCGTAGAAACGCATTTCCGGTCAACCGATTTTCTTCAAACTCGGAATATTGGCAGCATATTCAATTTTATTTAGATGATAGGACTGTATAATAAATTGAAATAACACTTTAAAGGAAAACATACCCCACCCTTCCGCTAAAACTCGCCTTGTTTCCCAAAGAAATGTTTAAGTAAAAATTGTAACTTTTGATATGCTCATTATTGTAACAGGTTTAAAGAAAATCGTTAGTGATTATTGAGAAAATCGCAAAAAAGTGAAAGAAAAAAAAGATTTGTAAAGTACGCATGCTGACGGGTTTCTTCACTAAGGAATTATTGTAAACGCAAAGGGCACCTTAAAAAGCTGAGCTGAGAACGCGATGGTAACTGCAGATTCTATGGGGGTGGCACAACAAACCACTTCTGGTCTCCCTGTGCACTATACCCCCCAAAAAGGAAGCCACAATAGATTTTTCAGATAGTAAAGTTTTGGCTTTATATTTACTCCTCCCTCTATAAATATACAAACTACGCGGTACAAAGATTGCACTCAGAACGCTTTGCACGCAAATGGCCACTAATGCTAATGCATCGTCTAAAAAATCGGAAAAAGTAAAAAAATCTGCCTTAAAGTACTCACACAACTTTCACTAACTGCAATAAATTAATACAATAACATTTGACAAAGTTTCTTTGAAATTTCAATTTTTACAATCATTTATTTGGGCTAGCCAATAAAAAAAAGTTGGTACAAATTATACTAGGCGCCTTTTATTTTAAATAACAAAGCTCGGAGCAACAGTTTCAATAATTTAAACCTAACGACAGGTTCCCCCCCCCCCTCCAAACCATACAAAAACAGTTTTTCCGGAAAAATGATGTAAATAAAAATGAATTCGTTTTTATCTGTGCAATTGACATTATAATTTAAAGAAAATAGGTGTAACCGTTTTTGAGAACGTTACAAAATACTAAGGAACCAATTCTTTAAAGTCGCATTACTGGTGAACCGATTTTCTTCAAATTTCAAATTTGTTTGATGTTTCTATTGGGTATTAATGTTATGTAGCTGGCCAAACCATTATATTATATTGAAGTGTACTCTAGAGGAAAGTATAACATTACTGCTCAAAATGTTCAAGAAACTTCCGGTTCAGAAATTTTGACACTACCGAATCCCAATGTAGTACCTAAACGGAATATAAAATTTGAACTGTCTGCTATTTTTCGTTTCTGAGCATGCATACATACATACAGCACACAAGACACATATATACACACACACACCATTTTCTATTAAATAATTTTTTTTTTGTTCTCAGGGGACCTCAAAATTGGTGTTTCTGGTGAAAACTTGATATAGAAAATTTGACACGATTACAATATCTACTTTCTCTTACTAGGAGTAAGAGAAAGTAAAAATGACGTCTCTAGTGATGCAGATTTTGTTCAAATTGCCAAGAAAAATTGGAGTTTGCCATTAAATTTTTGGTCTGCTTCAAACAGTTCAGGTGAACTAGGTTTTTCCTGGCAACGCTGATAGAAAGAAAAATCTGGTGTGAATCACTCACACGACTTTCTCTCACAATTCAATAGACAAATGTTCATTAAAATTGCAATGTTTACTTTCTTTAACTGGGTTTGCCATGAAAAAAGTTGGTAGACGTCATCTTACATACCTCAGTCTATCTTCTGTCGCATAGAGGGCAAGCCCTCTATCTCGACTAGTAAAACCCCCAAATAAAAGTGAAAGGTTCATAACTGTGCAATTAGTATTCTAAATTAAAAGTGAAATCGTTGCAGTTGTTTTGGAAAATACTAAAAAAACTCTAAAACCTATTCTGGTTAAATAGATTTCAAACATTTCTCCAGGAAAATTCATTTAAGGTTGATTGCGGCAGGATAAATGTGTCCCTCTAAAGTGTTATTGCACTTTATTACACAATTCTATCATTTAAATAATATTAATTAGATTTAAATATGTTGCCAATATTCCGTGTACCTTTTTACTGAACAGTTTTTTTTTTTCACTTTCTGCGATTTCTTCCTAAAAACCGACAGATTTCATTTAATTTGTTATAGTAACTATGAATTAAGTAACCTGTCACTTTTGTTTGAAACATTTCCCCGAGAATTTTCATTTACAGTAAGTTGGGGGAGGGGGTGAGATTCGGAAGTTTAAGATTGAAGAAAATTGATCAATTATGACTGAAAACTGCAGTAAGAAAAACTGGCGTGAATGTCTCACACCACATTATTTAATCTTTAATATTTCATTTTTGGTAATGATATGTCCATGTGATGAGTTTCGGGTGCCATATGTTCCCATGTTCTATTACATCTTTTTGTTATTAGTGGCTATATTAGTAACATCAGTCAAGTTTAGTGTGGTGGGACTGTGGCAATGTCAGCTGTTCTACATTTGTCAAAACCATGTTAGAGTGGAGGCACTCAGGAACAGGACGGGGACCAGTCCATTAGGATAGATTAGGGTTCCCTTACCATTCATACGTACATACATATTACATATGTATGTATATGCTTGCATGGGTAAACCACTTATGTGAGTACATATGTTCTCTCCACTGTGATTGGTTAGCTTTTACCTTCGGTCAACCTCTCTAATTATTTCATTAGTCTTATTTATTTTTGTATTATTTTCTAATTAGAAAATAATGTTTCTGTTGCGCAGTTTTGGACATTTTTCCCAGGGCTTCGTCTTTGTTAGAAAGCAAGTTACTCTGTTAGAAAAGTATGCTCACTACATGCAAAGAACCTAGGTCCGAGTCCAAGCAATGCTCTTATATTTTCTCGTTCTAAAAGGACTGCGTTATCTAAAACGAGACAATACTGCTTGCCTGGGGGTAGTTAGACCTAGTCCACTTTTTCTGGATCTAGGCGTCCCTGCGGATATTCTCAGCCTAACAAGACGAACAACACTTACAGAACACCACCAACATTCACATAATACACGTTGGGGATGTAGAGTTAGTTGATGCGACGCAATCACTTAGGGGTTAAGCTCATCATCCACCATACACACACACACACACACACACACACACACACACAAAACATACATAAATACGCTCATTAGGCAGTTACACATTGTACAATTTACAGACGAGCCACATAACTTGTATAGTACATTAACAACTAAAATAGCCACAACTCTGGAAACTCCCCATCCCACAACTGAATCAAGTGGGTGGGACTGTGATCTGAAGCAATACATCACCCTGGAGTAAAATGAGGCTCCGCATGATGACAGGTTTCTTCCCTAAGGAATTGTAAACGCAAGGGGCACCTGAAGAAGCTGGGCTGAGAACGCGATGGTAACTGCACATTCTGTGGGGAAATGAAGGAGACTCCTTCCAGTGGGAGCGTGGATGCTCTGTAGGTTGAGTGATCTCACCTCTCCACTAGTAGGGTGGCAAATAGACCACCTCTGATCTCGCAATGCACTCTCCCCCCCCCCCCCCAAAAAAACCACCATAGATTTTTCAGATTGTAAAAGTTTTGGGTTTATATTCACTCCTCCCTCTATAAACATACAAACTACGCGGTACGAAGATTGCACTCGGAACGCTTTGCACGCAAATGACCACCAATGCTGATGCATCGTCTAAAAAATAGGAGAAAATACAAAAATCTGCCTTAAAGTCTCACACAACTTTCACTTACTGCAATAAATTAATACAATAAAATTTGACAAATTTTTTAAAATTTGAAAAATGATGTAAATAAAAATGAATTCGTTTTTATCGGTGCAATTGACATTATAATCTAAAGAAAATAGGTGTAACCGTGTTTGAGAACGTTACAAAATCCCAATTCTTTTAAGTCACATTACTGGTGAACCGATTTTCTTCAACTTTGGAATTTGTTTGATGTTTCTATTGGGTATTAATGTTATGTAGCTGGCCAAACCGTTATGATATTATAATGAAGTGACATTCCAGAGGAAAGTATAACATTACTGCTCAAAAAGTTCAATTTTCCCCGAAAAGATGTTTCAAACAAAAGCAATAGGCAATAATGTGTGTCGTTAGATTTTATAATGTGTATAGAAGATTGGTTCGAGCGGTTTTTGATGGAAAAAAATAACGCGAAAAGCTGAAATAAAATCTTCTTTATTATAGAGTATAGCCGCACTTCTGGTTCATGGATTTTAACCGAAAACTATGTGTCAAATGTGATGGTGGAACCTAAACTGAATACCAAGTTTGAACTTTCTGCGATATTCCTTTTCTCGCGATATTTTGTTTGCAAACGCACAGACACACAAACCATTCGCTAAAAACATGTTTACCATGATCAAGGGACCCATAAAACTGTATTTCCGGTGTTAATTCAAAAAAGGACACGATCGCCAATGCCTACTTGCCAACATCAAGAGAAAGTAAAAATTATGTCGTATCATTTACTTACATAAAGGCGTGTAGATCGTATTATAATTCCAGAAATAGTACTTAATGGGGACCAGTTTTATACTTTTGGCATTGCTGAGGATTATTTGAACTTCAAATGTGAGAGGGCACTGTTAAACAGTTTAAGCGTTTAAGCCCCTTTACTCACCACTCATATAGTAGATTTAAATAATTAAATGAACCCCATGTTGAGTCCTTTGAGTGATTACTGTACTGTGCTCGCTTATTCACTTCGCTCATTCATTGCATGTATAACCAGCATGACGAAAGGCAAGGTATAACCTTCCTTGAATAATTCACATAATTGGCTAATACATTTTCATTAATGATTTAATAATTTAAAGGCCTTTGCATTCATCACCTTAACAAGATGGCCACAAATCTGGTGTGAAACATTCAGACCACTTTCTCTAATTGCAATTATAATTAAGAAATTTTCTTCCAAGTTAGAATTATTTTTAAATGTTTTTTGCCGTTGATGTTACACATAAAAAACAAATAAGGTATGAAACATTAATGGTTTTTAGGACATAAGACCCTACCTGAATATAACTGTAAGATAAATCATCAGCAATGCTTCTATCACTCCATAACAAAATTTGAAACGTAGTGTAGAATTTTGTAGATTCCTCAAACACCTCATGTTTTTTTTCCCGGTACAGTCCATCAAATAAAGGTGGATCAACAATTATTACATTTAGGTTTGCAATTAGTGTCCCAATGTTTACTTTCTCTTACTCCTAGAAAGAAAGTATTGTAGTTGTTTCAAATTTTCTATATCGAATTTTCACCGGAAATACACGTTTTAAGGTCCCCTGAATCCAAAAAAGTGGTTTTTAAAAAATAGTGAGTGTATGTATGTGACCAGCATACCTCAAATACGGAAATATCGTAGCAAGTTCAAACTTTGCATTTCATTTAGGGATCACCACGGGATACGATAGTAAATTATCTGCTGCAATTGCTCAACCGGAAGTACAATTTTACTGAATGCGTTTTTTTTCACTTTTTTGCGATTTGCTCAAAAATGGCTCCAACGATTTTGTTTAAACTTAAATATCAATTTCACATATTGAGAGCAATAATTTTTATTTGAAAATTTCTGTTGAAAAATTCATTTAAGGCAGTTTTTGGGTGAGGAGCGGTGCTATGTTTTCTTTTAAGTGCTATTTCCGTTTATAATCCAATTCTATCATCCAAATAATATCAATTAGAATTAAACAGAAAAAAAAAGTCCATGTGGAACAGTATTAGTATCTGGGGAGGGGGCGATTTTACCATATCGTGAAAATCTTTAATCGGAATAGTTGCATTACTATGAAAAACCTATTACTTCGCAAAATTTCTCTTTGATTTGTACAGGCATACCAACTAACAAAATTTCCCTTTTTGTTGAAACATCACGAAAGCTACACTAAAGCTAAACTGGCTATCTTTAAGCTTTTCACTAATCTTACTTCCTGTTTTTTATATATATATATATATATATGTATGTATATACATATGCTGGGTAAAAATGTTAGTTTTGGATTATGTACTTGAATTTCCCTTCCAGTTTTACCTCGTCGTCTATAGCTCTCTTTTCTCTGCGTATGTGATTTAGTGAAACAGATGAAAATACCTACTACATACACACACACTACACACACACGCACATACACATACACACACACACACATATATATATACATACATACATCAAAATACACATTCACATCAAAATAAAACCAGATACATTATAATCTCACATAGAGTTTTGTACGTCTCCCCACTTTACCACTATGACGTCACACAAGCAGATATAAAACAAAAGGGATTCTTCTATTCATTTCCCAAACTCCTCCTGCTCACTCCCTGTCCTACAACTTGGAAACTTACTTGCTTTTATGTTTGAGGTAACAACATTCCAAAATTAGATTCCTTTCACTGTATGTATGTGTTACATGTTATGTGAAATTATTTGCGTATACGTACATGTACATGTATTGTAGTTTAGTGCTTTGTGCGGTGCCCCTTTTTCAAATGCTATTTAATCCTCAAGCTTTTAGATATATTATTTTCCTTTATTTGAAGCTTTAGAAAGTTTCAATTCTCAGCGGTTTTACTCGTTATCTGTTCGCTTAGAGTCTTTTTGTATCTACTCTCTTTCTCTTTTCAAAGGATATAACTCCCCACCCCCACCCCAATCCATCTTCAATAAGATTTTCATCTCGCATACTTTCATTATAAAATACATTTCAATGCTAAGGTTTAAATAATGGTAAATTTCAAAAGGTACCTCTTTTAAACGTATGTCCTAACAAGGCTTCTCTCAGACATATTATAATAAACGTTAAAATTGGTTCTACTGTTTAAATACACTTAAATTCCGGTTCATCCAGTCTTTTATCCAGAAGTTAAGAGTTGTTTCCGAATGTAAAGGAAAGATTACTTTATGGAGAACTACCGACTGGTTTTTCCAAAAGCTGTGGGAATAATGATCAGCTACCGGTTGCTTAACGATCCAGTCTTTGATGCAAGCGAGATTATATTTCGATTTCCCTGGATGCCTAGAACGATGTTGACGGAAGTCAAATTGAAAGAACAAGTCTGGACAATGTCAGACATATTATAGTCACACAGAAATTTTAGGGCCATGCTGACCCCATTTTTTCCAAATAGATTTTTTTGGCTCTTAAAAGAAGAACACCCCTATTGAGGAGTTTCACTATATGGGATACCCAAAAGTGAAAACCATTTTGGGTATTGAATGTTGAATACTGGTTTTGCCACATCAGTGCCTCCCATCATCAGATATTTGTGATATGTAAAGCGGCCAGAAGGAAGGCAAAATACTTTTCCTGACATAATTTACGAGGCTAAACTCACGTATAAAACATTCACTTGACTTTCTCTTAATGCTGCCAACACGATTTTGTAAAACTTGACGAATTTCTTTAAAAACGAAATTTTACTCAAAATTTAGATGGCCTAACATAAATTCGTTGGTGGTGCGGTTACATGTTGGTTAGCACTCGTGGCAATC
The DNA here is from genome assembly GCA_011037195.1 of Triatoma infestans. Taxonomy (NCBI): domain Eukaryota; kingdom Metazoa; phylum Arthropoda; class Insecta; order Hemiptera; family Reduviidae; genus Triatoma; species Triatoma infestans. Next base: position 78,066 of record JAAEAF010014279.1, read on the forward strand.
AAATCAAATAATAGCATTTGAAATCTGTACGTCTCGGTGAGCCCATTAAAAAATCAGCTTTCCAGAAACATGTTGGTTTCAAATGGACATAAGTAACAGGTTTATTTATGCGGAAATCATTAGCAATGCGGAGATCCCGGATTCGAATCCAGCCTTAGATTTTTCCCTTCCTAGAAGCTCACTATCCTTTGATGGGATGGGCAGGATGTCTGTGACAAGACAACCCGGAGACCGGCATCGCACTGAGAAAGCGTCGGGCGCAAATGACCATAAATGTTGAAGCGCCTTAAATTAAAAAAAAACAATGCGGAAATTAATATTAAAAGTCTAAAGAAATAGTTGTGGCTTTAACGAGTAAAATTTCGGACAACTCCGGAGTAACCGTAAGCAGCAGTAAAGTCGTACTTCCAATTTAAAAGAATTCTTCACTTTGGAACTCCACCATCGCAATTGTATTATACCTTTCTATTGTGCATATGGCAGCACAGTACGTTGTATTGAAATGGCGTCTGACACACTCTCTGACAGACTCATCCCGAAGATCGGCGAACGCCCGAAACGGTCGATGACCACAAAATGACCACGGGCAACCACGGAAAATGTCTCTGATGCTCTGAACAGAAATTATCTTTGTCTTTGGGTTAAGTCTAAAGAGGATTACTTCAATAAAATATTCAACGATAACGCATGGGAAACAATTTCATTAGAGAGGCGGAAAAGCATCAATTTCGGCAGTGAAATTCTCCAAATTCATCTCTCCTGCTATTCACCTCATTAACTGTCCACTTTCTTTTCTTTTTCAATAAACTTGTTAATAACAATTCATCGTCATTACTCGAGCTGTTTTCAAAAGATAATTTCATCCATGACATGATGGAGAATACTGAACGTGCACTGCCATTACAGGCCAGGACTAAGACACGTAACTAATATAGCTCGCCGACAAGCGTAGCTTGCCAACATAGGTAGCTCTCAGTGTAGCCGTAGCTTATGGGATAGTTGTATGAATGTTTCACACCAGACTTTTTTGTGTGGCATGATGTTTGAAACCTTATTTCACCATTCCAAATTCTATTATTCCCCATTCCAAACGAAAAATCAAACTTTTAACAATTTAGTCGTTTCTGTAATCTTTGTGTGCGCTCTAATATGAAAATTTTCTTCTGAGTTGCCAAACTGACGGTAGTAGCTGGAAACAAAAAGAAATCATAAGAAAACATACAAAAAATGTGTTGTGTTTCTGTAGGCTCAGTAAAGAAGAAAGAAAAAATAGTATATGCAAGAAATTTAATTAAGGACGTAATAAACGAAAAATTACAAATTATGATATCAGAAAGTTTTTCCGAACATACAGGATTAGAAAAGGTTTTTTTTTTTTTAGTTAACGATTTCATCAACTATAGTTTGAAGAGTTTTCATCTATATGTTATTTTTAAACCTTACATATAGACTTTAGCTAACTGGGAAATGTAAATATTTATCTATAGTGCCAGACTAAATCCAGGAAAACTTTGTAGTGAATTAATTTGTTTACACTGTTTACACAAAGTCAGTGTTTACACTTATAAGGGTAAGCAAGAGGTAGTATTACATTACCTTTAAAATTAAAGGGATAGAGATCCTCCCTGAAGTTTATATTTTGGATTATTTTTATAAAACAGTTAATTCTGGAGTTCAACTTTATCCTTTGAGTTTTTTTTCAAATATTTTGTAATATTATTTATTGGGAGGTAAATTTAATTAATAATTAAATTATTATAATTTATATTTTAAATCTTCTCTAAACGGATCTCGTGAGTTCTGTGGGATAAAAATATGAGGAGGGATAAAAACTTCGCAGATGAATAACTTAAATAGAAATATATATTATTTAAATAAATAAATAGTTAAAATGTAAACATATTTCATTTTTCTAAAAATTACATTAGATACTTTTGGAGAATTAAAACTTACAAATTAATGGAATCTCCAATTTGAAGGTTGTGCACTCTTTTTCTGAACCATAAAAATTTGATCCTCACTATTGGAGGCACTACATGTATATCATCTCTCCCTCTATTCAAGAGAGAAAGGAAGGGAAATTCCCTTTTATTGTACTAAAGGTATTCTACCTTTCTAACTGTCCCTCATGTTTCACCCAACCTTCGTAAAAACCCGATCTTGAAAATGTACTAAGTAATAATAAATCAATATTAAATATATTTCTACTAATATATTTTACTTATAATTACAAAATCATAATTTGTATTTTTTCGTCATTTCTCCCCAAGATTTGCACATTACAATTTATTTTAATAAAGCCCATTTAATTGCCTCAAGACCCAGGCAATTTTTTTAATAGTCATGCCCAACATCTGGCTTTTGCTGTCTTCATTGGAAGAACATACCATCTATCTATCAAGGAGTTGAAATTGCAACATTTCCAATGTTTAGCTGAGCTGACCATGAAAGAAAAAGGAAAGATTGTATGGAATGCCTTCTGTCAAAAACCAACAAAGCTTGTGTGCAGTTTATATTTAAACCTAACTGACAGAAGCTCAAAACCTGCCCAAAATTTATTTTCTTTTTTCGGAAAATATTTCAAATAAAAGTTAGATATTTATAAGTGTAATAATATTCGAAGTTTAAAGAAAATCGTTAGAGCGGTTTTCGAGAAAAGGTTGCGAAAAATGAAAGAAAAAATTCGGTAAAGTCGCACTAATCCGGTTGATGGGTCGTATCCGAATCCTTAGTGTCTGTTGCTTTAGTTGTGCCTAAAAGGAGAAATACTAAGCCGTTTGACTTCCTGCGAGTTTTGGTTTTTGAAATATTTTGTTAAGACACACATCACACACACACACACACACACACACACACAATACAGACTATTCCCTAGAAACATATTTTTATACGATCGCAATCCTTCCTCTCACAAGGAGTAAAAGAAAGTAAAAAAAAAATATATGCTGACTACTAGAAGAAACAGAAGTTTCACCCGGGTGGATGTAAAATCATATAGTTTTGAAAATGACAGAGCAGTTGAAGTATTTGTGTGCAATCCTAAAAAAGGAGAAATGCTTTCATGGAAGATATTAGGTTAAAGATCGATGGAGCAAACAACAGTCTACTTGGAAACTGCTCCCTATTCTTAGAAACAGGAACCAATCTAGAAAGATTACCAAATCAAAGATGTTGCGGTACGGTGCGGAGAACTGGAAAGCATCAGAGTTATTTTCCTTATAGCCTGCTTCATTTTGTAGTCACTGGTCAAGTTTGGGCGTGCACCTCATTAGGATGTCTTGACAAGCAGTGTGATAACACAGACTTTGCACAGAACAAAATCAGTTTTAAATAATGTGTACGTAAACTGATTTCGCTCTGTATAAGTAATCTACAATATTTTTTAACAAGATATCCTGATGACGGGCGAACGTCCGAAAGCGAGTCTTGACCGCAGAAGGATATATGGTCTAATAAAAGTAGGATACCATTACTGAAAGATGAGAAATCTGAATAGGATTATGGATTTTGTAATCACTTCATGCCTGCTGCCTGCTTTCAGTAGGTATAAGTCTGTCACCACCATCAGTTATTTATTTTATGACTACTAAGTATAAATTTTCAAGTTTAATGACAATTTGTTAATTTTTAAATTGTATTAGTATTTAATTATATATATATGCAGTAAGAGAAAGTCGTGTGAATGTTTCACATTCGATTTTTTTTTACTTTCTCTTTCTCTTTGTGAGAGGAGGGGTAATGCGATCGTATCGAATTTCCGAAATTGGATTTTTACCTAAAATGCGTGTGTTAGCGATCCCCTGGGAACCAAAAAAATGAGTTTTTAGCAAAAGGTATGTGTGTGGTGTATCTCAAAAATCTAAAATCTAAAATACCTCAAAAACGAAAAGTCGCATGAAGCCTAATAAACTGGTGTTCGAGATTTCTTTTTACCATCTCATCTGACACGAAAGTTTCGGACAAAACCATCAACCGGAAGTGCGACGTTACTGAATTTTTTTTTCCCCCCAGTTTTTCACAATCATTCCTCGCTTTGCACAATGCAATCATTCTGTGTGCCAACCTCTGTTGGTAGGTTGGCACTTGTTCCTTCATCACCTGTTTTATAGATAATTGTATTAAGAGGAGGGAGAGAAAGTCACTATGTCTGTTTTACACCAGATTTTTTTTGTTTTACTTGAGAAAATTGATTTTAAGGATTTAGGAGAACTTTTGACGATAAGTTTAGAAATATTTATATGCTTTTGTAATTTATAAACAAATTTAATAAACAACTTTTAGCTTAACTATAACTTTAAAAGCATAGGACAAAGAGAGAGATAAAAAAAAAACATTGCCAGAAGAAAACTGTGTTGAATAAATAAATGTGCTGGATTTGTTTAAGTCTTGTTGATAAATAAACATGAATTTAGAAAAAGGAAGAAAAAAAACTGAAAGCCACGCTGCTAGCTGCCCTAGCAGACACATTGTATAAACATAGACCAGTGCCTTCAAAGTGTTAGCACGCTGTTGGTGGCCACTGGCTCAACTAAATGTATTTATCTTCTTTTGTTTTTCTTAATCCTGCCATGGGATTACTGAGGTTGGTATATATAGTACCGGCACTTTGTGTGTTACTGCGTCACTTTTAGTTGCAACTCGAATCTAATTAGAAAATATTTTGGCGAATATTTGAACTGCACACTAAAAAATACATCTATCTAACGACATTTTCAGCACGACAAAACTAACGTAATTAACCATAAAACATATACTTAGCATGACAAATTAAGTGTGTCAAACGACAATTGATACTCCACTTTTACCTGATCATTTTCGTGGGAAACTTGATTTTTTGGGGATTTCTGGGGTAATATTAGTGTTAAGCTTTCATTTAAAGACCACTTCAGTAAAATTTATGGTTTTTATTATATACATAATATTAATATACAATACAGGGCTTTTTTGGAAAATGGCTACAATGATTTTTTTTTTTTTTTTTTTTACCTTGCAATACTCACTGCACAGATAAATTTACGACTCACTTTATTTGAAACAGCATTTCCGAATCAAATTGATTTTAGAGTGGTTTTGGAAGTCTTTCAGCTGTGGGTTCAATTTAATCTGCACAAGGTTTGTTGGTTTTGACAGAGGACACTCCACACAACCCGCTCAGGTGCACAAGTATAACTCCTACTACTTTTTTTATGGTCAGCCCAACTGAACATTGTAAACGTTGCAATTTTTAAAGAAAATTGGTTGATTAAATTGGGTGGGGTAAGAGAAAGCCATGTGAGTGTTTGTATCGATACAGGACGGATCCATGCTAAAACCTAAGTTTCCGATTCTTATCTTACAGTTTACACCAATGTTCCAAATGTCCCACGAAGGCCATTTCAAAGCATGAGTTGTCTGAGGCCTTTCTTTTTTTCTTGCTCACTGTGAGAGATCACTATTGCATTTATATTTGTCACTGGTCATTTTGTTAGGTTTTTCACAATTTTGACGTGAATATTGTGGTTGCTGGCAGGTGGTAGAAGGGTAGAAATTTGTGCCATATTTGGGAAGAGTAGCAATGAAATGAGAACTTTCAGCAAAATCGGTAAAGGATATAATAAATGTTAATGTAGAGTGTGGGGGGGGGAGGCCATCTAAGGTGAGCGGATATCTAAAATACAATTTGATTAAAGTTCCATCTCGGTTGGTCTTGCAAACAAGTCTGTCACATCAAACTTTTGTAATACTTTACTTGTATTCCTTGATGCAATTTAAGAACTTGTTCATAGTCTTCGAAGTTTGCACCGCAATAGGGAACAGTCTCTCTCTCTCTCTCATATCCCTCTTTCTATCTCTCTCTCCTTCCAGTTCTTGTGATCACAGAATGGATAGGTTCTCCCATCTTCACTTCAGTTCTCTTATCCTCTTTTGCAATTTATACGTTATAACTAAAATATTTTTATGGCGTAACAATTTTCCAACATGGTGACATGAGAAGAGTGAGAGAATATAAAAAAAAAAGTCAATTTCATATTTTTACATTATCTCAACTTGCAATTCACCTAAACTTAGTTATACAAATAATGATTAACTTTATAAAATTTGCGCTTGCAATTGGATGGCGATTGATGCAGGTTCTCTAAATCAAATTTCTTAGATAAGGAAAAGGATGTGAGAAAGACTATTATGTTGGATAAAAGAGCACATTTTGCTTTTACCAATAATCTGAATATCAGCTGCTTTACCAAATAAGGATTAATTGTTTGACCCTTTGGCAGGTAGTCAATTAAAAGAATCCCTTTGGAATCCCAAAAACACTAGCCATAACCTTCCAGTCAGTTCCAATTGTCATTGCTTTCTTAATGCAGAGCAACCAGCTTCTACCCACTGCTTGG
>JAAEAF010014280.1:0-26135 GCA_011037195.1 Triatoma infestans
AACTACCCGATCCCAAAGACACATGTTGGTTTTTTGAACTAGTACAAATAATTATTAATAGTTAAAATGAATCGGTGGCGATGTAGCAATGAACTAGTCAGACAAATAGGTAAGAGTAGAGTGGACAGATGATAGCAAACCGCCCGGTCACTAGGAGAAATACTGTTAGCACCAAATTAACAGGCCGTCAGAGTTAGGATTAAATAAGAACAGCAGCTTTGTGATGGGAATGTGGCTTGGCAAAGATGGGGAGGTGGGACAAGCGACACTCCAAAATACGTCTGATTTTTAGGATGTAAAATTTTCTGTTTATAAAACAATATCAATGATTCCACCTTCGCGGGAAATGATGCCAATTTGGGAAAAAAGACCTGCCCAACAATGCCCATATATTCACAATTTACATGGTAAAATTCAAAGACTCCTTTGCGGGGTGGCTTATTAATAAGGTATACAAATTAAAAGTAAAATATTGAATGATCAACCCATACACAAATGCACCGCATATGGATAGCTGGAGGAGGATGGACTACTGGAGAAAATCATTTTTGAGAGATTCAGCTTTTTAAATTAAAAAAAGAAAAAAAATTCTAATTAATTAATAATAAATTTTTATCGAATAATCAACATTTATTTTATATTTTATTCTTATATATATATTCTTATTTGAGAGTGTTGTTGTGAGTGTTGAACAGTATAGACGTGTGTCTAAGTCTGTCTAGCTTTTTTATGATTTCAGTGTTTTTTTCGCGAGTTTCTATTTAATTTTTGCAGAGCAGTACAGTTAGTAACCAGCTATTATACTGTGTGAATAATTTTCTGAAATTGTGATTAGAATTGGTAAAATAATTAAAAATAGCTAATTTTTTCTTTATACTTATATTTAAAGATTCGAGAGGTCAAGTTCGTTATCAGTGTAAGTGGGGCGATTGATAAATAAGCTAAGTGGAGTGGGAGAGAACTGTAACTTCTCAGTCGACACGCCCACTCACCCACTTCAATTGAGTACAGAGTAATAGACAGACTGACACAGCGAAATATGAAATTAAGAAATATTTTACCCCCTTGTTTTTCTATCGTTTATCATAATTTCGTTAATGAACTGAAAAATGGCGGATGGATTCAAAGAAATTATGCCGAAGTTAGATGAAATAAAGTCTGATCTACAAACTCAAATACAAAATTTAGATTTAAAGGTAACTAATTTTCAGATTCAAGTTAACTCATTTGTGGATAGAATTGAAAAAATTTGAATCTGAGTAAACTGAAATAAATGATGAAATTAAGTCAGTGAAAAGGTCATTATCTGGTGTGCAGAATGATAGCAGAGTTAATAACCTAATAATCTACAACTTGCCTGAATGTGATAATATAAACATTTATGAATTAGAAAAGAAAGTAGTGAATTTTTTTCCAGGATGCTTTAAAAGTTGAGGTTACCTTGAATGACATAAATTATATCATAAAATTAGGACGAAAAGACTTAATATCTAGGCCGTTTCTGATTAAATTTATATCATTACGTAAAAAATTGGAGGTTTTAAAATCAGCAAAAAATCAAGTAATATGAGTATAAACCAGGACTACTCGTATGAGATAAGACAGATAAGAAAATCCCTACTCCCCTATTTGCATAAGGCAAGATGTATACAGTGCAGGGCGTTCTTGAAGTACGATAAATTGATAATTAATGATGCAATGTATACATTACAGTAACTGAAACAATTAGATCAAGAAGACAAGTGGTCTACGGTATCCACGGGGGCCTCCGTACCTTCAGAAGAATCTGATAAAGATCTCCAAACAAAATTCGATCAGGAAAGGCTAAGGTGTTAAGGTCGCGAACTAGAGGAAATAAGAAACATATGGGGAGCGGAAGTGATCGGATGCTGAACTGGCTTCGTAAAGAGGACCAGCCTGACGTAGCAAGAGTATCAAAAAGAGGAAAGAGGACAGGGCGGTATCGCGGAATTAGCAATTAAATGTCGGCTTGAATGTAGGCAATGGGACTTCGGCACTGATAAGGGCTATATTGGATTCTCCTGGATGTACTTCATATGGTACTGCCAGCGGAAATATCGTGAATGGAAGATATCAGGATATGAGGAATGTTGAAGGGTCATTACCATCACTTACAGTATTCAGTAAAAGGTGAAAATAATAATTTCAATTTGTTGCAAATATTATCGTATAATATTGCCGGTTTTAAAAATAAAGTAGATAACATTGAATTTCTGAACTATGTGAGCTCATTTGCAATCTTCTTGCTGTTTGAAACGTCTTCGTCTGAGAATGATTTAGGCTTAATTACAAAAGTTTTGCAGAATTTGACATTGATTTTATACCTGCTGAAAAAACAAAAAAAAATGGGTAGAGCGAGTGGTGGAAACGTGCATGGTATTAACAAATCTAAAATTATAACGAAAGCAGCTCAGTTTGTTATGATATCTGGTGTCCATCTAATTCGGTTAAATGTACTTAATAAAATGATACACATTCTGCCAATATATCTTAACTGTAACAGCTGGAATCAGGATTTTGAGAAGTTGTATACATTTATTGACGATTTTCAGCACTTTTCTTTTTTATTAATAGGCGATTTTAACGCAAGAATTGGCAATTCACAAAATTTATCTTCGAAAATATTTTTAGATGGAAGGGATATTATATTCACCAAAAGAGATACAAAAGATTCAGTGATAAATGTTAACGGGCATAGATTGTTAGAATTATTTCACGACTTTGATTTGTTGGTGTTAAATGGTAGAACCTTAGATGATATTAAGGGCGAATTTACCTATATTAATACAGTAGAGTGTTCTGTTATTGATCTATGCTCAATTTCAACGGATATTGCTTCGGTAGTAAATAGTTTTAAGGTTGATTCCCAAGACACTCGGATCACATGCCTGATATTGTATCTTGTAAATTGTGCGAAGCGTCTGTAAAGTGTGAGAATGTCCTTCCATTACTTCCTAAATTTAATTAGAAAATTCAAAATAAAGAGAGTTACCAAAAGAAGTTACGGAGAAATACTGAAATTTGTAAAAGTAATTTTAATGTTTTTAAGTTAGGTTACATTTATGATTTAATAAGGTATTCCGCCGTTATGGAAAAATTAACTAATGTAGGGAAGTGTAAAAGGCGGAAAAATCAAAAATGGTATGATAACGAGTGTTGAAAATAGTGAAATTTATCCTTTAAACATCTAAAAATATTCAGAAAAACAAATAATGAAGAAAGTAAGGTCTTATTTAAAAAGTATAGTAATGATTGTAAAGATATTTGCGTAAGGAAAAAAAGAGCCTATTATGTGAACTTAGCAAATTAATTTAAATATATTAATGATACTGAAAGTTTTTGGAATTTGGTAAATAATTTAAAAAAAAAAGAGTTTCACGATAGGAATGGATATACAAATGACTGAGTGGGTTGATTATTTCAGTACCCTATATAATCCGCCTTTACTCTCTGCACGTTTTTCTTATGCTCCACCATTTATTGAAAATTAATTTTTGGATAAATCTTTCACTTTATCCAAATTGGAAACTGTGTTGAATAATTCAAAAAATAATAAAGCGCCGGGTATTGATAAAATTCCTTATGAATTCCCCAAATTTGCTTCAGAAAATTTTTACGAAATTCTTTTAGAGTCTTATAACAATATTTTCAAATTTGGGGATGTACCGGATGATTTTTAAAGGATCAATTATATTCCCCCTTCATAAAAGCGGAAATACCAATCCTGTTTCAAATTGTAGGGGGGTATAGCATTTGAAGATACTGTGGGAAAATTTTTTTCAGGTTGGCTTTTACAACGATTGTCATACTGGGTGGAGCAAAATAGAATTTTGAAGGAATTTGAAGCAGGTTTCCGGCTGGATATTCCACTATAGATCATATTTTCACCCTTTCTAGTATAATCAATCTAAAATTGGCGCAGAAAAGACAAAAAGTCTATATCTTTTTTATAGATTTGTCTATGGCCTTTGATCGATAGACAGGTACTCTTTGATCTATAAATTATATGAAATTGGACTTTCAACTAAAATAATTATTACGTCTTTTGCAGAAGTAATAAGGAACTTAATTTGGGCTAGCTCAATGGAGAAGGGTTGGGTTCGCCGAAATCAAGAGATAAGATAAATAATAAAGAAATAAAAGTAAACAATAAATAAATACGAAACATTTGTAAATGGAAAGAAAAATAATAATAATAGCTTAAAAAAAATAATTAAGAAGATAAATAATAATAATATTAAACTTAAGTATGAAAACAAATAATAATTTTGTTTAAAAAAAAAATTAAATCAATGAGTTACACCAGGGCGCCACGTAATTTTTGTTAATCATGCTGGAATTACGAAACCAGTTTAAGTAAATGGCTTCCAAAGTTAAAAGAAAGGAAAAAAAAAAATAATTTTTTTTTTTGTTTGTTTCTCCTTTATTAAATTTATTTACAACCTGCACATATATACATCATGTAAATGTAAATTTCGTGTCACAGACTGTGATGCACTGAATCCCCTAGGGCTCAACGCCACAATTTGAGAGGCATGTTGAGAGGAGCCAACCAATGCTGGAACTCTCGCGGAATGAAAAGGAAGCTAGGTGTTTAGGAGGTCGCGTGGCCAACGTCGTTTCAAGCGACGTGGAGGATTGTCGGGATGGGTGGAAGATGATAGGGTTTGTGCGGTGGGATTGGGATGAATCTGAAGATTAGTGTGGAAATTAAGGAAGCGTGTACGGATTAGCTTGTTAACGAAAGGGATATTGAGGTCTTTGTGGAGAGTTGAATTAGAGACATAATAGGGAGCGTTTACAATATGACGAAGGACTTTAGATTGAAAGGATTGGATTCTCTGGATGTTGGATTGTTTCGCGGAGCCCCACAGTTCAGCTCCGTAGGTCCAGACAGGTCTCAGCAATGTTTTGTATAAAGTCAGTTCGTTTTGTACCTTCATGGTTGATCTCCGTCCAAGCAGTCTTCGTAGTTGTCCATAACGTCTATTTAATTCTTGTCTTTTCAGTCTCGTATGAGGGTTCCATGTAAGTCGACTGTCTAAATACAGTCCTAGGTAGCGTACTTGCGTGGAAGTCGGTATTTCTTTGTTGTTGATACGTACGGGAGGGCAGGTTTGTCTATGTAAAGTGAAAGTAATCTGTTGGCATTTGTCTTCATTAAGTCTTATTTTCCATTTTTTGCACCAAGAAGAGATGAGGTCAAGGTGTTCTTGGTTCAAGGTGAGGAAGTTTGAGCAGGATTAGGATTTGTAGATAATATTGCAGTATCATCTGCATAGGTTGTGATCAGGGTTTCTGGATGTGTGGGAATATCAGCAGTGAATACCGTGTACAAAACAGGGCCAAGGATGCTTCCTTGCGGAACGCCGGCGTGAATGGGTTTGATGTCGGAGAACTCAATACCGCACCTAACTCTGAAGTAGCGATCCGTCAGATAGGACTGAAGGATTTGGTAATATGGAGTAGGAAGGAATTGCTTTAGTTTATATAACAGCCCTGGATGCCATACCCTGTCGAAAGCCTGAGTTACGTCCAGGAAGGCACCCACGCAGAAACTCTTTTTTTCTAAAGCAGAGGATATTGTGTCTACGACTCTGAAGCATTGCTGTATGGTGGAGTGCTGGGAGCGGAAACCAAATTGGTGATAAGGAATAATATTTTGGGATTCTAGAATCGGGATAATGCGCTTAAGGAGTAGTTTTTCGAGGATCTTAGATAGCACGGGGAGGAGACTAATCGGTCTATAGGAGGATATGTCACTGGGATTTTTATGAGGCTTGGGAATTAGGGTAATTAGGGAATATTTCCATTGAATGGGAAAGTGAGTGGTGCGCAATACAGAGTTGTAAATTGAGGTTAGGAACACTATGGCCTTTCGGGGAAGGTGGCGGGTAATCTCTGAAGTAATAAGGTCATGCCCTGGGGATTTTTTTAAAGGGATATGATCAATGAGGGATTTCACTTCGGAAGGATGAAAAGGTTTTGGAGGAGGTTCTAGAGGATGAGGTACAATTAGATTTTCTATGACTTGATTCATGTGTGCTGGATTGTTTTGGTCAGGATGAGGTGTAAAGGTTTTCTCCAAGTGATTGGCAAATAAAGCGGATTTTTCTTTGTCGCACCTGACCCAAGATCCATCTTCTGAACGAATGGGCGTAGGGATAGTGTGGTATTTTAGGATTTTTCTGGTAGCTGACCAGAGGGAATTGTCGTCGGTGGAAAGTGATTCCAAATATTTATCATATTGAGAGGAGCGGTAGGATATTAATTGTTCAGCAGGAAATTGGTTAATTGGTTAAAAGTCCGATCTTCTATCGGATGGGTATCGGGTGCGCTGCCAACGCCTCCTTGCACGCCGTTTAGCTGCAATTAGGGAACGGATATGATTAGGAAGTTGTTGTTTAGGAAGAGAGGAACGGATTTTAGGGGTTGAAGAGGATTGTTGGATAGCTTGTTGGATACTGTTGGTAAGGAGTTGTACAGCATTTTCAACTTCGTCTGCAGATTTAAGAGAGATTTTAAGATTTAATGAGTTTTCGAGAAAAATTTTGAAGTAGTTCCAATTGACAGGACTTTGTATTAGGCAAGGTCTCGTGGGTTTAAGGATAGGTGTAATATTCAGGGTGAGGAGCACAGGAGAGTGGTCAGAGGATAGTTCATTTAGGGTCTGTGCGGATGAGAAAACGGATCCCACGCCAGACGCGACAAAGAAGTCCACTATATTAGGAGCACGGTTTAGGTCTGATGTAGGATGATCAGGAGATATAAAGGAATAACGTTCGGTATGGATTAGATTGTTAAGAAGGCGGCCACGTGAATTGACAAGCCGACTACCCCATTGCGGGTGCTTAGCATTGAAATCTCCTCCAGCAATAAATCGGCGTCCAAAGGATTGGAACAAGGATTTCATTTGGGGATAATAAATGGGAAATTTAGGGGAACAGTATACTGCTGATATGGTGATAGGGAAAGGAAAAAACTTGAGGGATATTGAGATTGATTGATAGGAGTCAGAGGATTGTAATGATTGCAGATTGTGTTGTAAGGAATGTGAGGCTAGGATAGCAGTACCACCTTGAGCTCTCTGTGCTGTGTGGTCGGTCCTGTATGTAGTGTATCCAGTTATATGAAAATGATGTCTGTCAGTCAAGTGAGTTTCTGTGATAAGTGCTATATCAATGTTTCTGTCATTCAGTAGTATTTCGAGTTCATGTTTATGAGTCAATAATCCGTTTGAGTTCCAGAGCAGAACTGTGAGAGGTTTTGAGAACAAGGAATTCATCGATTAGTATTTGGTAGGAGTCGGGATATCAAGGTGGTTAGGAGGGATATAAGGGGGGTAATTAAGGATTTGAAATCGTTTAAAAATGAGGTCAATTGATGGGAGATATCAGTTGAAGGAGCAGACGGGGGAAAATTTGGGGGAGGGATTGTAGGAGTAGGATTTATTGGAGGAATGGGAATCGAATTGGGTTTGATTGTGGCGCTGGCTATTTGGGCATAGCTTGGTGTTGGTCTTGATTGTTGTCTCCAGCCTAGGTTGGTTGATACTGGAACTGGCGGGTTGAGGTTTTCACTGGTTGCTCGTTTTGGCGGTAAAGGTGGTTGTGATGAATTACAAAGGGTGGGGGGATTCACATTGATGGGTGGTGTCCTAAACACAGCCTGATTTTCGTGGTTTAACTGTTGGGCAGTAATTTGTTTCATGTATCGCTGTTTTTTCAGCTCGCGATGTGTGATGCAGCCTTTATAACTGGCGGGATGCGCTCCACCACACTGGGCGCATGTGGCCGGCATGTTTAATGACCTTGGGCATTCAGCGGAAGGGTGAGGTCCAGCACATCGCACACATTTATAAGGATGGTGGCAATAAGTACGTGTGTGCCCATACTCTTGACATCTGACACACTGTGCTATATTTGTTCTTCTTCGGGGCTCTTCCACAGTGATTTTTGTATATAACACGTATTGTAATTTGAAAATATCACTGTTGTTTTTATTTTTAGCCAAGTCGACAAAGAAGAGAGGGAGTGGTGCTCTGGTTCTCGGATGCAGGACTGGGTGCACTCGTAGTACCTGTAATTGCTTATTTTGTAGTTCTCTTTTTAATTCATCTACTGGGGTAGATTGATGTAGGCCTCTAATTACAACCCGATAGCATTTATCTTCATTTAATTGGTAACAATGGAAGTCAAATTTGTGTTCTTGAAGATATTTAATTGCTTTTCTGTAGCTGTCGCTGTCGTTTGGATATACCAAGAGGTCATTCATTCTCGACCGACAGTAAAAATTTTCATTACCAATAATGGCAGTTAATTGACGGCAGAGATCAACATAACTTCTCAAGTTATTGATCATAATTGGAGGAGGTTTTGGGGCATTCTTCGTTGCTGTATTATTATTATTATTATTGAAGTTAGTCGAAGTTGAAGGACGGGTCGTAGCTGAATTTATCATCGATGCACTGTCTGAGTCCGAATTCGCTTTAGTGCCCTTTTTAATTTTGTTTTTTGGAGAAATAGTTAATTCGGTGCTTTTTTTGTACGACCTTTTTCTCCTAGTTGTCATAGATGGAGGTCTCATCGATGTTTCTGAGGTGTCTGACTCTAATACAGTATTATATGCAGAGGCATCCACAACTGTGGTGATCGCGTTGACAGAGTCTGTCTGAAGAATAGCGTCAGACCTCCCTTGAGTACTCATGGCCCTACTCGGGCAGTACTGAAGTAAAGTAAATGAGTGGAAGGGAAGAACCCCCTCCACTTAGTACCTCCAAGAGCACTAGATATGTAATTAGTGATTGGCTCACCTTACAATAGTAGCTGAAGTCTAATACTCCCCACTCTTCACAGTACAACTGTTCTGCACTAAACAACTAAACTATTATTTATAACTATTTACAGTATTTACACTACATAACGAATTAATTAAACAAAACTATTTACACCATAATAAAGAGAAACAAAAAATGAATCTCTGTACAAAAAAAAATTTAAATGATGAAAAAAAACTATAGAAAAAAAGTAAAAATTTACAGAGAGAATTGTGCTATACTTCACTCGTCAACTGTCTCAAGGGCACTCAAAAAAATAATAAAAAAATGAAGTACTTACGATATTTATGAAGAAAAAAAAGAAGAAAAGAAAAGGGAAGAAAAAGATTAGATAGCGACCGGATTCGAACCAGGCTACACAGTACCATACGCTCACTTAAAGTAGCACGCTAACCTCTCGGCTACTGGTGAGTAGGTAAGTATGTGGCTCTAAACGCTGTTGCTATGCGCCCCTCGCACTGCTTTCTCCTCACAATGACCTTGGGCGTCACTCTCTGTAAGGTAAGTTAATTTATACCAACTAGAATTTTCATGATCGAGAAAATTGGCAAGAAAAAGAAGAAAACACTAATTAAGAGAAATTGCAGTTAAATATATTTACAGAATCGGCAATAACAAAAAAAATTAAAAAGGTACCTTCCAAAATTCTTAAATCAAAATTAAAATACAATGCAAAAAAAAATTTATAATATTAAGAACAGAATAACTTTTTTTTCCCTTTTGTAACAGAAAGATAAATTCCACTTACTCACTTTTGGGGGGAAGAATATATAATCAGTTCATAGTTACAGTTTTTCTTTTTTTTTCCCCATGCACCTCACGCAACGAGTTCGCTAATTACGATGTGCTGAAAGATCCCCTTTCTCCTCAGGGATTCCTTTGGCACCTGATAAATCCTAGGTCACCAAACAGTCCTCAGGACACACCAATTCTTCAAAAAAAATATTTTTTTTTTTTTTTTTTGAGAATATCCAATCCTCCGAAGAGTTAATAGCACGTTACTCAGTCCCTGCAGGGCACCACCTGACTCTCGTCTCTTAGTCTCTCTCTCAGCTTCTACTCCACAGCCCTCTTGGTTGGCGTCTTTTTCTTCTTTTCATGTGGGATGGCCTGCTAAACCCTCTCCAAAATAAGAGCTCCTCTTCTTCCTCTTCTTTCTCATTTTTTCCTCATTTAGAAAAACAAGAAGAAAAATCGTTTAAAGCAAAATATTACATATATATATTATAAAAAACAGCTGTCACTCGCGCGTAATTGTTCGAGCGTAAACGCTGCGAGCCAATTTGTCTTTTTTTTACAAATTCCGCCGCTAGGGGAAGAAAGCAGTCCGAGGTGAATTGACAGTTATTGAATAGCCTGGTTGATGGTGCTATCTCGCGGACTAGATTAGAATTATGTGGCTATAAAATATATAATAACTATAAGGGAATAAAATAAAAGAATTCGAAGTATAATAAATAAAATAACCAATAAAATAAATAAATTATAAAATAAATATTAATAAATGAAATAATGGGTATCACTGGGAAAATTAAAATAGGTGAAAATAAAAATTTAGGGTTGAGCAGCTTTTCAATCCTAACATAATAAAGTTAATAAGGGACTTGCATGAAAATACCGATGCGGTAGTGTGGTGTAAAAATGCTTATTCTAATATATTTCAAACAATTACGGTGTATAACAAGGTGCGTTATTAAGCCCATTATTATTTACCCTATTTATAAATAATATTGAGGAAAAGTTATTAGGTGGAATTAATATTAATGGAACAAGAATTAAATTGTTAGCTTTTGCAGATGACTTGGCACTGATTAGTTCGGATATTACAGAATTACCATATAACATTAATGTTCTTAAAAAATACTATCAAAATTGGAACCTTAAAATTAACTTAGGAAAATCCAAAATAATGGTGTGCAGAAATGGCGGTAAACCGTCTAAGAGAGAAAAATGGTTTTTTGGTGCAGAAAATATAGATATTGTGAATTCCTATAAGTATCTCGGCATTAATCTGATTCCGCAACTAAGTTTAGGTAAACATTTAGATTACAGATTATTAAAAGCAAAAATAGGGCTAAATTCTGTTTGGAAGTTTTTTTATAGCTAATAATGAAATTCCCTTTACAGCAAAAATGGAAATGTTTTATGCTGTCGGTCGGGCGTTATGTGCTACGGAACGCAAGTATATGGGGGGGGATAAATCGTATAAACAAGTAGAGTAACTGCTGACTTTTTTTATTAAAAAACTATTAAGATGGCCGCGTAATACACCAAACTATATTATTAACATGGAAACGAAAGTAGCCCCGATGTTTGTGTATACCTTTCAGCTGCACCAGAATTATTTGATTAAAGTTTTAGAAATGCCTAATACTAGATATCCGAAGATATTAGCAATGGAGGCTATAAAAAGAAAAGTTTACGGGTATAAAGACTTATGCAGTCTCAATAACGAACACGGTGCAATAGTCAATGTTAATTGTGACAATATTGCCAACTAGAAAAGTGAATTAAGCATGCTCAGAGATCAAATATGTAATAGACACAAAGTTCAATGGATAAATAGAGCTCAAAACTCGCAAAATACTGTTATATATACAAGAAGCTTAATTATAATTTAGATTCTAATGTGGCATATTTTAACGATAACTTTACAATAGATAATATTAGTTGGATCATTAAGCTAAGAGGGGATTTACTTAATTTAAATTATAAAAGATACAATAATGATTTAACCACACAGCTGTGTACTTTATGTAATATGATAGAATTAGAAAATATAACATATTTCATTGCGCGCTGTCCCGGTATACAAGAAAAATTAGATTGAAATATTTCAAAAATAGTTGTATTTCAGAAGAAAATTTAATAGTTTATTTAAATGGAAAATGCTGTGATCTTTTACTGAAATATTGTAAAGCAGCCGTGGTACCCTCAGAAATATAAAAACTGATAATTCACAAAGTTAGATTCATTTTTATTTAATTTTGTAAAGTAATAGTTGTTTTTGTTATTATTTATTTTTTTGCATCTATTTTTCTTTATTATGGAAATATGTCTTTCTTTTTAATATAAATATGTTCGTATATATAAGGCACAACAACAATCTCCGCGGATTGTCCATGACCTTGCGTACGTATTTTATTTGGATTTGTAATAAATTTATATACGATGTATTTTTAGTTTCTTTTTTAAAATATTTAATTAATTGTATATTTCATTTATTTTGAAATGTGTATTCATTTTTAAAATTTGAATAAAAGACTTTACCTATCTACCTACCTATATATTCTTATTTATTTGTTAGATATTTGCTTCATAATTATGGGTTAACAATTCGATTTCTTTTGCTAATTCTGACTGAATACGCTTGGGTAGGCTCCAATAATAAATTATATTTATATTCTAATTTTTCAAAGTTCATATCAGTTTCAAACTTGTATCTTCTAATTGCTGCAGAGACTGGCGTCTTTATTAATATCATGGCATATACACTTTCTATAAAAGAAAAGAAGAAAAAGAAATAATTCAGAACACCTACAATATTACTAAGAATTTTAAATAGAAACATTAGGATTATTATCATGCATCATTTCCTCTCATAAAACTCCAGCACTGTACTTGGCCACAATCGGTAAGAAACTGGAAATTGAAACTAGACATTCTATGTGCAAATCGATAGAGTGTTGTTAATTTGGGGATCACTATCTCTATTTCTTTTCAGAATTTGTTTCGTAATACGATTTCCTTGATTGAACGTATATATGGTAGTAAGTTGAAACGCTTTCTAACTGTTAAGTTCCCTCACAATCACTATTCAAATTCCCCGAAGTTATTTGAGAATAACGCTCATATGGATAAGATATTAATACATTAAGAGATATGTTATGACAGAATGATTCAAGCTGATGCAAGCTTAAGGACGTATGTATTACTGAAGTCACATGGTGACGAAAATAATTAATAAATATATAATCTAAAATGCTCCTATCTACAGTTTTGAACTTTAATGTTGATGAACTTGCTATGTCTTAAAGCAAACATCAAAAATTGTTTTTCTCCAGCTTAAACGCGAAGCCTATCCTTGCAAGAAAGTAGTGATGTAACAGCTGGCTTTAACAGGTCATATGAATTTATTAGATACATCGCAGCACTCATAATGCTGGAGATAAATCTTATCTCAGCAATAAAATACCCCCCCCCCCCAGGTGAATACATAATGGACAATAGGATTTCACTGTGCAACAATAATACTAAAGCATGCCAACCATTACACAGTAAAAATTGAATTATTCAAAGTTTGTATATATGATTTTTGTATGCAATACTAGTGTATTAAGAAAAGAGCAACACTATGGATAGAAAGAGAGAGTGAACGAACGGGAAGGAAGTTATAGAGTGATTATGATGGTGGTAATTTACGTGTGAGAATATTGTATTCTTTCACGGTGTGTCCTTTCAAAATAAATATATAAATATTTGTTTTATTGTTGTGAAAATAAGTATTATTTCTTAAACAAAACGTAATTAGAACGAAGCTGAAAAAGTGGACTTATGAACTGTTAAATACGTATTTATTATTTGTTTGTTTGCCTAAATTTATTTTGTTATATTTTTTGTGCGTATAGTTAGCTGAGTTTCGTTCATGAACTTCTCTTTTTTTATCTACTTTATGAAAACTAATTGAGTGAATGATTGATCTGTTTGTTATTTGAACATTCCTTTGTTTACGTACCTTTGGGAGACAATATCATTAAAATTGCAATTAAAAATTAGATTACCAATTTTTACATAAAGGACAGGTTGAAAGCAATAGGAGCTGAGGAAGTATTTAACTAAATAAGTTATATATTTTAAATTAAATAAATTATTATTTACTATCTTAATAAATAGTTAACAGAAATTCAGAAATGGGCTTCAAAAATAGTTAACAAGAGTAAATATTTTAAGATTAGCTCTGCGTGAGTAGTTGGTTGGCAATGAACCACCGACCCAAAATATTGTTGTTCGTTCTTAAAAATTGTGTAACAATGGTCTAAGGCGAAAGCTTCTAATTATTATTATTACGTCATGGATTCCTGGCGTAGACCTAAGCTTATGTGGATTTTATCCCCCAAATTCAGCCCCCTAATTAATCTCAGTCTGTCTAGTATATCCTAAAATGTCCTATAGCTCCAAAAAAACTCCCAGATTTCTTGCGAGAATAAGGTCCTCCCAAATACTCGAAACCTAGAACCAGCAAAACATAAAGGAACCTACTAACATAAATAATGTATCTATTTTACGAAACATCCTGGGAACTAACATAAATAATGATTTACTGTTTCCTTAACTCCATCTTCACTTTTCTGACATATGAGACTGGATGTCCTTTCTGTATTGTGTAAATGACCCATGTGTGACTAGCCACCACACCTACTAAAGCCCTCATTCTTATCCTACTCAGGGATAGGAGGCAATCGGAAGCTATCATTAATAAAACACTTATTATCCGTTTCGAAATGGACAAACCACTTACCAGGTTTGGAACAGCCCAACCACACAAGAAGTGAGATTTCCTTCGCCGTGGGAACGTAGGTATTCAGGAGTTAATTTTAACCGTAGATAGACATAGAATTTGCGTTTAAAGGCCAGTGGCCAATATCGCTCGTAATTTGTCTATTTTGTTCATAATTATTATTTTTCCTTAAAATGGGGGGGGGGGATCAAGATAAATAATTAAATTTTGGTATCTCTTGAGTAGAAATTGTATAAATATCTCTTGGTTAAAATAATAGTTTCAATCTCTAGCGAGTAAAAAATTTCTGGAGATTGAAAGTGATCCAGATGTTGCTGTATTTAAATTAATCAAATCTTATTATTGCTACTACTGGCGTGGAATTAAATCTGTGTATGAGTTTAGCACAGAAACAAAATTAAACACAAATATATGAGCCAAAATATTATACTCATTTTATTAACAAATTATACCTGCGTGTGTGTTTTGGCGTGTTACCACTTAATAGTTTTTTCATAAAATTGCTCATGTTCTGTGACTTCTTTTAAATATTATTGAATTATTCTTTTATGCCTTGATAAAGACTTTTCTAATTTACGTATATTATAAAAAAATATGTATATTCAATAAAAATGTTTGTTTTTAAACGTAACCTTGAGAAAGTCAAAAAAACATTCTAACGAAACATTGGTTTCTCCAATATTTGACCCTCTAGAAACCTGCTTTGTTTTCCTTATGGCCAGTGTCGCCCAACTTTATCTTGGTCATTTTTTAAATAAACTGTGCTTCTTCCCTTTTTGACTAACTTTTAATATTCTGTTTATTATAAAATTAAAATGCTTAGGGCAAAAAAATGCTCATTAGCGAACAGGATTAACCTGTTATAACTTGCTCATTATGAATCGAGAAATACACACGTAGCGGTGATAGAAAAATGTATCTTCTCACCGCGTTTATCTATTCTAAAAGTAGCGAAACAGTTACGTAACTTCCAATAATTCAGCAAAAAAGAAAAAGAAACTTACAACTTACATAGAAAAAAGTTAAGAATAGAGCATTTACAAATTTCGACAAATAAATCTGAACATGAGTGGGCAAAAGTGTCTTGTGATACTTTGTTTCATATTCAAATAAATAACAATTTTTCCATACCTGGACATGATCCTGGTCCCAAAATAAATAGTAGATAACTTCCTACCGACAAGCTCTGTATCGTAAATTATAACATATGCGTTTCAACAAAATTTGTGAGTACCTTCAAATCGTTATATTCATGCGCTCAAGCCGCTGTACGAGGTTGCAAAGTTATATCGGAATGCTTTCCGATAAGGACTGGTGTCAGGCAAGGGTGCATTTTAAGCCCTCCATTGTTTTCCATATTCCTTGACGACTTGCCCAATATTCTCGATGGTGGTGTACGTGCTGGCAATACTTTCATCAAGATTTTAATGCATGCCGATGATTTCTAATAACCCCGTTATCATGCAGACAAATATTAACAATCTGGCAGCATAGTGTGATCTCTGGAATTGGTCACTGAATTTGAACAAATCCAAAAATTGTTTTTCGTAGAGATGGCCGGCTTGCTGCAAATGAAAAGTAGGTTTACAGCGGGCAGCGTATTGAGGTTGTCAGTCATTATATATATCTTGGAGTTACTTTGACCCCACAAACTTCGCTAAGCACGCCTCTTACCGACAAGGTATCTTATGAAATTGTCATGAAATGATAAAATTTATTACTGAACTTAACACAATATTTATTACCAAAAAAAAAAAAAAGATATAGAAATATTACAAATTAAAAGAATATTGAAATTCAAAAATTCAAACACAACCACAGTCGAGCGCTCGACACTTACTACTCTTTTTTCTCCAAAGTAATTATATATCTGTCCACCAGAGGCATGATATGACACTCTTCCCTCCAAGGAAAAACATTCCACCTCGGAATGTAAGGTAAAGATCCTCTCATTAGCATAGTGGAATAGTCAGATTTACGTTTTTATTTCATTCCTTTGACATTGGAGAAATTATCTTCCTTCTTATAGATTCTTCTTATAGAGCCAGAGTCTGGTGCCTCATCCATTCAAATTTCAACTTTTCAATTCAATATGAGATCCATTGTGTGTTATGCAGTTGTGGGGATATTAGCGCTAGAAGCCTGTGGAGAAGCTTCAAAGATTTGTTATCAAAAAATTGTTCTCGCTTCCTCCTTCGACCCCTAATTATATGTGACACATAGAGACGTGAGTGGATCCGATCGAAGTATTTACCCTTAAGTAGCATTTGAAATATTGCCTGCATATCCTAAATATCCCATCTTACCGTTTACCTAAAATACTTGCGGATGAAGTAATTAAAAAGAACACATTTTGATTTGGAAATTTGATTTCTCTGGCACAAAATACTCAACTAGTTTTGACCCGACTACTGATGTTCTACTTGAATGGGTCAGATATTTCCATTACTGGATAAAATAAGGTCAGCCTATCAGAAAAGTAAATGTAAAGGTTTGCTACAGACTTCTTTTTAATAATGTGCGGAAACTGTGGATATCTGTACAAATCCCATATTCGAAATGGTAAGAAATTTCAAGTTCACTAATCATAGACGCACTCAATTCACATATACAATTGCAAAGTAAAGATTAGTTTCTAATCTGGGAAATGAATGCGTTATATCTAATTCAAAATCTATTGTTTGGAGTTGTGACCATTCGTTCTATTCTTATTTCTTAATGCCTTCTGTAAGTTTTCTGGTAAACTAGAAGTCAAAAATGCATATCTTATAGATTAACATTGTAACACACTTTTGCGGGTGAAGCAAAATAATGATAGTAAAGATAATGGCCCTAGCTCAGTGGGGAGTGGAGGTGTTCAAATGCAATAAATACGCGAAACTATAATAATTAAATATTTGATTCCAAATAATCAATTGATCGTAATAATAATAATATTAATAGTGATTGGAAAGATTGAGTAGATAACTAAATTAAACCAGGGCATCACGTAATTTTTGTTTTATATGCATAGTCTAGAATTATCAGACCAGTTTAGGGCTAAAAAAAACAAAACATAAAAGTAGATTACTCATTCTCCATAAAGATTAAACCAAAAAGAAAGAAAGAAGACGAGATTAGCAAAAAAAGATCAATAACATGGAATGCCCATCTAAAGACTAATTAAAATAATAGTGATATTTACAAACTAAGCGTAGTAATCGTAATTAAAAAAAAATAAAATATAAATAATTAAAAACAAGAATAAAAGTTAAAAAGACGCCACTGGGAACCGGACGCAGTTTTTATTGACTCCAGACCTTAGCTCTCCCCACTCGACTGCAATCCACCCACTATATTGGTTTCTAATTGTATTGGTTACCTCATCGCAGATTTGCCGCGAGTACATATATACAAACAGTACTATTACAAGCACGTCCCAGTAAGAAAGGTTAAACAAGGTCAACTTCGATTGTGACTGAAAGGTCTGGCAGCGCATGCTATCTAGTTGCATTCAAAGTAACTAAACTGATAACTAATTTGAGCTAATTAGAGGTAATTAATAAATTGTAATTTTTATTCAAGACATAAATTTGGTAACCAAACGCAAACAATAAAATAATGAAATACATATTATAAGATAATAGAAACATAATAAAAAAGTGCACGAAGTACAAAACTAATAATAAGTCCCATACCGAATCTCTCCTTGTAACAACATGCAAATAAATGTATGAATAAAGGTCACTAAAATGATCGGAGATATACACGTTAAACTAGTAATTCAACCAGCAAATGAATTTTGTTATATACTTTTTTAAACACTTCTTTTTAAAGCAAAAATATATTCCTAAAGATATAGTGAATGGAGTTTCTCAATAATACAAACTAAAACTATCGTTTATAGTTTTTAATCCAACTTACAAAATTCGTTGAATACATATTTTTTCATCTAATAAATGGAGGAAATCAATTAGTGTTTTAATTCATTTTCCCACGGAAAATCCTGGCAATAGAAAAAAAAAAGCTGGTGTGAATCACTCACACGACTATATATCTCTTACTACTTACCAAAAATAGTAAATTTTCTTCACACTTAACAGTTCTTAACCTTGTTTACCCACTACAAGAAGCTGACAACAGTATAATGGAATATTGTATTCCAGTCACGTCCATTCAAATATGATATTAAATCATTACGACTTATTTTTTTTTTTTTTTTTTGTCCCTAACCACGAATATCTCCAAGCTGTTAAAATGAAACAAACCGCAATAAAGTGGTTTATATGTCCTTCAAATTCGGACAAATTACACAAAGAACCAAAAATATGCATTTTTTTCTGATCTGTTGATTACATTATTTAAACCACAAAATGGCCTCTTACTTTAATTATTAGGGACACATAAATATTCTCTTATTTTTATCATTTATATAAAGCTTTTGTAAAAGGTTAATATTTAATTTCCTATATACTGAATGATTTTAACAATATTTCTTTAAATTCTGATTTTAATAAATTGTCCACATAATTTTTATATCATCCACTTGATAAAGTCATAAAGGTAAATGCAGAAAATTTTTATTTAAAACATATTTCGCATACATCTTTAAACAATCCCAATTTTCTTTTTTTCCATTATATATTTTGTCAAATATATATTCATTGGAGACTTTGAAGAATTAAATATATTATTGACAGATTTAATATATAGCGCATGGATATAATAAAACAAAGGAAATTGCCCAGTTTCCACATATATAATATAATCTGTATCTGTATGTTGGTAGACAGAATATTCGTTTAATAAAATATTTTTGCACTTTTACTATATCATTATATTGCTAGTAGGGGCGGGTGTTGGTGTATTGGTTATGAGCATGGACTTGTAAGTGGGAGGACCCCAGTTCGAGTCCAGCGTATAACTAAATTTTATATTTGTTTAAAAAACAAATTACTAAGTTAATAGTAAAGTAGGTGCTTCCGCCCACGTCCACGACACCTAATTTGGTAGTTGGACGTTAAGCCCGCCTGAAAAAATAGGCATTACGTTACTTTACTTACTTTTATATTGCTTGTAACCCCCCCCTTCAATAGATGAGATGTGTAACAAATCATTGTTCTGAGACCAAGTAAAATATTTTATATTTTGCGGACAGTGGGATATTGTTGCTAATTAAAGTAGAACGCCAGGTAGATCCTATTGCAAATTTACATTTTCTGTTTGAAAAAGTATCCATGATCCCATTTTTATGTCCATACTGCAACTTCGGTACATTCATAATAATTATTTTCAATTACTTCTATTATTTTGGTTCACCACCCATAAATTATGTAATTTATAATAAATCGCTTGTCTTATTGGGGGAAATAAACGCGGACTACAAATTAATGAAAAAAAAACTATACAATTTTCCTACGTTAATGTTGCGAATTTAATATTTAATAAACTAAATAGATTATCAGTAGTACTGAACCTGTTTATAAATCTTGTTTGAAAAACTTAACTTTCAAAAATAATATTGGTAAATAATTTCGACATTGAATCTGAAAATGCTATACCCTGATATTTGTGTACACTGTATTTATGTCTCCACTTTTATATAATAGAAATATGATCGACTAATTAAAATTTTCTGAAGTTATATTATCTTTAAAAATACAATTAAATATATTCAGTACTTTCTCAAGAAAATTATGTGGGCAATTCTTAAAAAAAAGTCATACTGGACTTTATACAAATCTATGCCTGGTACTTTCTCGTTTGTGGCATAATTTATTACAAATTTAAGTTCATTTAATTCAATAGACCTATCTGGATATTCCTTATGAATTTACGGAGTTATACAAGTAATGTTTGCGGCATAAACTTAAGGGTTAAGCAAATTATAAAACTATTTTATCCATAAATCTCCTGTTATTTCAGGACTCTGTACAAATTGATTGCATTTTATTATTTCATTCAATTTTCAAAACTCTATTGAGTCTTTTATAACTGTTGAGCTGGAAAGCATCAGAGACATTTTCCGGTAGCCTGCTTCATTTTGTGGTCTCGACCGGTTTCGGGCGTTCGCCCATCTTCAGGATGCGTTTTTCTGACACTGTGACAACAACAATAAAAAAAGTGTGCGTATTTAGATGATGTATGATGTACGTGAATGTTGTGTAAAAAGATGATATGTTGAGTGGAATACATAATAAAAAACTTAATTATAAAAAACCATATTTAGGTATTTAGGTTTTAAATGATGTTAGTTTAAATCGTTATTTAATTTAATTTAAATTTATTTCATATATTTTATATTTTATTTTGATTAGTTAATTATAAAATAAATCTCCTCCAATAACAGAGTTTAAAAATTAGACCCCCACGTGTTGTTTCCATTGTAAAGAAAATTTGCCCTTTAACAACCCAAACACGTGTTTTTCCACCCAGCTGACCATACCCTTGACCTAGTTTAAGAGTTTAGTTTTAAATGTACAGTTAAAACAACACCAGTCAGTGTGTAAACTAACTTTCCTCTGTGCAAGTCGGTGTTGTCACACTGTCTGAAAAATGCATCCTGAAGATGGGCGAACGCCCGAAACTGGTCGATGACCACAAAATGAAGCAGGCTACCACGGAAAATGTCTCTGATCTTTTATAACTGTCAATTGTTCTGCATGTTTTATATAATAATCTATTTTAGTATGTTTACTCAAGTACATTTTAGTCTGTTTACTCAAGTACATTTTAGTCTGTTTACTCAAGTACATTTTAGTCTGTTTACTCAAGTACATTTTAGTATGTTTACTCAAGTACATTTTAGTCTGTTTACTCAAGTACATTTTAGTCTGTTTACTCAAGTACATTTTAGTCTGTTTACTCAAGTACATTTTAGTCTGTTTACTCAAGTACATTTTAGTCTGATTACTCAAGTACATTTTAGTCTGTTTACTCAAGTACATTTTAGTCTGTTTACTCAAGTACATTTTAGTCAGTTTACTCAAGTACATTTTAGTCTGTTTACTCAAGTACATTACACAAATATATATTTTTAATCCAGTTTAGGTTACATTTACGATATAAGTTTTAATAAACCATAGACCCTTTTTCTTTGATCTTCACATTTCTTGTCAAACCGTATGTGTTTGGCTTTATTTTATTAAACATAATAGATTTGTTCAAATTTTTATAAATTCAAGAGCATTCTTTTATCATAGCAATTAATTCCTTTACCAGATAATCTAAATCTAACTTTTAGTTTTTTATTTAAGTTAATTTTTCCAATTTTATCAATAACCTCAATAGAGGTAAAAATTATAGGGGAGAAAAACATTTTCGAGAGCTTATCTCAAAAACAAAAACAAAAAAATATGTGGAACAAACACACGACTTTCACTTATTGCAATTTATATAATTAAGGAAGGGATTAGCTCAGTGCTTAGCGTAGTGGACTACCACGCCGAAATAGCGGGTTCGAATGCAGCAATGCTGGCCTTAGATTTTTTCTTCCTAGGAGCCTCTACAGCTCACTATCCGGTAATGGAAAATGTTATTTGTACCAAGAGAAAATTTCCGACGGTCGGCAGTGCACTAAGAAGGCTCCAGGCTCCTTAAATTAAAAAAAATAAATAAATTATACAATCACAAAATTGACAAATTCAATTTAATCTTGTCTATTTTTTTTTTTTGAGAGGGGATATCTCACATAAATATAGATAAATGAAAATATATGCTGGTAGAAACTTCAATCGTAATCACATCGTAGACCCAGAAGATAGCACCTATAAAATTGAAGAAACTGAAATATGGTTTGAAATTTAACTCAGCTATAGAGGTAAGCTGATCCACGGATATACCTAACACCTTTATCCACCAGTTTAACATTCTTTTGAATATTCCATAAAACATGAAGGCGGCCTGTTTCATTTCTTATATAGAAACCGGGTGAATTTTTCTAAGAATTATTTTCTAGGATTAAGCAAATATTTAAGATAATTTAGCTGACCACGTTCAAGTTCCTTAATGTATAAACTTCTTCGGATCTCGGACATATAAAGCAGCCCACTTTCCGCCATAGAATCATATAATTGACGTTTTGTATATAAGAAAAAAGCGTGTACGTAAATAACTAAATGTGAACTTCGTAAGTGAATCTGTTAAACTAGCCCAGCCTACCATCCTTTGCGAAAAATCGTAATTTTTATTACAATTAAACGATTGAACAAATCTCTTTAAATTGATTATTAAATAAATGTACATTCCTGCGCTCTAATTTCAGCAAAAAATTCAAAAATTAAGACTCTCAGGTAGTTTAACCGTTTAATAACATAGAATCGCTATTAAAACCACCTTTACTATATTGTCGACAAATCTATATCCGTACCGGTAGAAAAATATAATGCTTAAAGATAGAGAAATTGAAATGGTATTTATCGATTTACAAAATGCATATGATAGTGTTCTCTGCAAGCTATAGAGGTAAACTGATCCACGGATACACCTAACACCTTTATCCACCAGTTTAACATTCTTTTGAATATAAAAGACCTTATTGTGTGGCACACTATCAGAAGGAAATAGTGGCCGAAGTAAATAGTGATACTTAAGAAATATGCTGGATCATGAGACAATCGCTCCGTCGTCAAGTCCATGGTCGGCTCCCGTAATCCTGGTCCCTAAAAAGTCGAATGGAGGGGAGGTCAGGTGCCGTTTTTGTACCGACTTTCGAGGTCTTAATCAAATAACGAAATCTGATGCCTATAGCCTTGCTCTAATCGTGGAGACTCCTGTTACACTGGGAAGGAGCCGTTTCTTTTCCACTCTGGACCTGTCCAATGGACATTATGAGATAACTATCTGGCCTAGAGACTGTGAAAAGAGAGCGTTTTCCACGTTGAGAGAGCATTATGAACATCAAAAAATGGCCTTCGAACTGGTCAACGCGCCTGTTACATTTCAAAGATTGATGGACCAATTGCTTGCGGAATTGGGCGGGGAATTCCTTGCCTATCTGGATGATTTAGTGATATTCAGTGCCACCACTGAAGAGCACTGTGCTTAGTGGGACCAAGTCCTCAACCGGTTGCAATACCCCAACATGAATGTTAATCTCAGCAAATGTAATTTCGCCCAGGAAGAAGTTAAATATCTAGGACCCGTAGTCTCCAAAAAGGCTTGAAACGTGACTCTGAGAAGGTTAAGGTAGTTCGGGGATATCCTGTCCCCAAGTGTGTGAAGGAGCTAAAAAGTTTTTTATCGAAGGTTCATACGGAGATTCGCAGATACGACTAACCAGTTACCTCCTTGTTGAAGCTGGAAGATTCATCTTCCTGAGCCCGGAACAGGAGAGCTCATTCGAGGCATTCCGAAAAGTTTTATGGCGGACTCCCTCCTTATTTACTCAAATTTTAAAGATCCCTTCATACTGGTGACGGATGTGTCGGGGGTAGCGTTGGGCGCAATATTATCGCAAGTAACGGAGGTGGGGAAAGGCCCATGGCGTATGCGAGCAGGCAGCTTAACGAAGCCGAGAAAAATTACTCAACGACGAAGGGCGAGTTGCTTACTGTTTATGCGCTAACGCCCAGTTTCGTTGCTCCTCCATAATGCTTCTTAGTCGGGGCATCCGACTGTGTTGTACGTACCACAAATCGAATTAAAAGATAATTTTATTGGTCGAAAGTCAAAGAAGATGTAGAGCAATATATCAGGAAATGTGAGCGGGGCAATGAGAGAAAGACCCCAGCTGGGCTGCAAGGTCCCCTGGGACAGACATTTGTAGCGCATCGACAATGGGAACAAGTGTCCTTGACATCGTGGGGCCACTACCCACTTCCTTCTCAGGCAAGCGTTATCTGCAGTCGATGGTAGATACCTTCTCCCGGTAACGGTGCGGTACGTTAAGGGAAAAAACGGCAGAAGAGACGCTTCGGGTTTCGTCGAATGTATCGTCTTAAGGCATGGGGCTCCAAGGCGAGTATTACTAGACCAGGGAAGAAATTTCGTGTCGGACCTATTCAGAGACACCTGTATACAGATAGGCGTTAAAAAGCTCCAGACGATCGCCTACCATCCTCAGAGCAACGGAGTGGTGGAATGGTTTCATCGGAACTTGGTAGATGGCAGATGTAGTGCGAACGGATTGACAGGACTGGCACCGGTGACTGCCGTATGTTTTGAAGGCCTACCGAACCACACCACATTCCCCGACAGGGTATACTCCTCATTATCTGATTTACACGAAAGGAGCTGGTCCTACCCTTTGACTATTCAAGAGCTCCCAGTTCCCCGTCGACCAGCATACTAGGGATCGTAGCTGTCTGGTAGGAGAATGTGGCTAATGCGTTCACGGAAGTACGAGAAGCACACGGAAAGCGAGACACGCAAGAGTCAAAGCCCACGATAAAGGAAAAGTCATAGGGAATTTTTGATAGGAGAGAGGGTCTAACTTTATGAACAGGCACACCCAGCCAGCCATGCGCTCAAACTCCATCGCTCTTGGACGGAGCCATATATAGTCGTAGCGCAACCCTTTGACATATAAATTAGTCTTGAGAAAGGGGCGGTATGGACTAGTGCATGTAAACCGGATGAAACCTGCTTCCGACGCACAGCAGGAGATCAGGTACTCGACACAAGAAGTCAGAATTCAGTCCTGTACCCATCGTTCAATCCGTCATTCCTAATAAGTTACCACTTTCAGTCTGCAAAGTCCTTGCTGTATATAATTTCCTCAATTAATAATATATATCAGTGTTCACTTAGGGTATTTTTCTCTTATAAATTGTTCTCTGTCCAACCTCACCCACCTACATTTAGTGGTAGTATTATAATTAGACGCTTCAACAAATCACATTAAATCTTCATATTAATTATTAAATAAACGTACTTTCTATAGTTAAAATATGTTAGCAAAAATCAAGCATATCCAATGATCGGCAATGATTTAGGTCCAGTTATATTGGAAGTCATATTGACCACCCGAACTGTCTATAAATGGTGCTTTATAATGAACTATAAACAGAACCTAACGGCCAGATATAGAACAATAATCACAATCATCCTTTCATACTAAATGAGTCTCACAAATATATCGTACACTCTTATGTATATCTGCTTAGAAATAATAGGCCTGGTCATTTTATTAACGGAGTACGGGAAAATGTACAGCTCCAAAAGTTATATTTATTTACATTAGTATTCTAGACGTGGCGGACTGTGCAAATCTAACCTAGCTAAAAACATTATCTGCTCAGACTGTTCAATCTCTCGGTAAGATTCATCTTCAACCCTGCAGGACCGGGGACAGAATAGGCCCGCTCCAGTCCAGGATGTCGTAAGAGTCGACTAAAGGGCAACGCCGGGACGCTGGCTTATAGCCGTATGGGGGTAGCTAACCTTTGGAACCAAAGCTCAATGCCACGCCACATAACACATTCACACACACACTAAGACACACCTATACACACATAAATATTTACGTACTATAGGCCCCCCTAAATTCCGGTGTTGGACCCCGAGCCGGAAGTTTTTGTTCGAGGGTATCGGCCCATGGATCGGCCCCACTGAGCACCAGGCCACATTCAGTGAGTAAGCAGGCCTTCCTTATGGTAAGGGCGCACTGCTTTAAGGTGATATATAGATCGTCCCATCGCGTGGGAACTAGATGTTACCTACTACCAAAAATACTTCATCAGGCTTAAAGGAACAGAAGGAAGAATTGTCTTCATTGAAGAAAAATAGTAAGGTATCGGAACCGAAAGTTATATTTTCAGGCTCTAATCCAAGTCGACAATT
>JAAEAF010014281.1:0-59592 GCA_011037195.1 Triatoma infestans
CCTGCCTTTTGATGTGAGAATTGATGAAAAGGCTTTGTTGTTTGTTTGGTTGACCGCGGCTGTCGGCGGCCAACAGTGTTACTGTTTTCACCCTTTGTTGATAGCAGCTGGCTGGAACCACTAGTTGTAATTTATTATTTCTTTGGTGTACTTTGCCGATGCCAATGACTTTGCCATGTCATTACACAGACTTGTATAAGATGAAAACTGTACAAAACTACTGGTATTATTCTGTTCGTTATTTCGGTTGAGTGTGCTCTCATAAGTTCTTATACTAAAAATATATCATATATGAAATAAAATATAAATATAATGAAGAATAAATTAAACAAATAAATAAAAAATATAATATATATTATATAAAATAAAATATATAATATGTGATAACGAAATTCGATTTCATATTTTTGATTGTTTCATGTTACTGTTTGATTTGGTTCATGGAATTTAGTTATATTTATTGCAATTTATATATATATAGATTTTTGACAAGTTAAGTAAGTAATAAATTAATGAAAATATATGCTACATATATATTGTTTGTTATGTTTGTATTTAGTAATTATTGAAGTGGTTTATCCGATAATTTAAAAATTTATTTTGATAATTTATCTCATATTTTTAAACAAATTTATTATTATAGAATTACGATATATTGATATTTTTTATATAATTATGATACTTGTGCTTGTACTGTAACGCGGAACTTGCCTGACGGTCACTGACCATAGGCTATATGATTTAATGAATATTATTTTTGTGCAATTTGTGTAATTTGATCATAAATAAATAAATAAATAAATAAAATAAAATAATCAAGTGATTATCATATGTACAATACTCCTAGTAAGATGAAGTATTGTAATCGTGTCAAATTTTCGATATCGAGTTTTCACCCCGGAAATATCTCTTTTGAGGTCCTATGAGTCCAAAAAAAGTGGTATTTAACAAATTTTGTGTGTGTGTGTGTGTGTGTGTGTGATCAGCATAGCTTAAAAACGAAAAACCGTAGAATTTTCAAACTTGATATTCCGTTTAGGTATCACCATACAATCTGACAGTACGTAATACGTCAAAATTCCTCAACCGAAAGTACCGCTTTACTAGTTGTTTTTTTTTTTTTTTTTTTTTTTTTTTTTTTGCAATTTTCTCAAAAATGGCTCCGACGATTTTCTTCAAACTTGGCACATCAACTACACATACAAAGAGCTACAACTTTTATTCGAAACATTTTTCCGTCAAAATGCATTTAAGGGTACTTTCGGGAAGGGGGTGGGGTTACGTTTTTCCTCTAAAGTGCTATTTCAGTTTATTAAACAATTCTGTCAACTAAATAATGTTAATTAGAATTAGATATGTTGTAAAAATTCCGAGTTTGAAAAAAAATCTGATGACCGGAAGTGCATTTTACTTTACAAACTTTACTAAATAATTTTTTTTTTTTTACATTTTCGCGATTTTCTCAAAAAATTAGCTCCGACGATTTTCTTGAAACTTCGTAGATGAATTAAACATACAAAGATCTACATTTTTTATTAAAAACATTTCTCTGGGAAAATTCATTAAAGGGCACTTTTAGGGGGGTGGGGGTGGGGCTATGTTTTTCTCTAATGTGCTCTCATCATAATTGATTATACAATTCTATCATCCAAACAAAATTAAAATTCTATCATCCAAATAAATAGATGGCCAAAATTCCGAGTTCTGAAGAAAATTAGTAAACCGGAAGTGCGCTTTTACTGAACAGTGTTTTTTCAGTTTTCAGACAAATTTCATTAACTTTGGTACACTGGCTATAAAATTTGTCAATTAAAATTTTGAAAACTGGAGTAAGAGAAAGTTGTGTGAGTGTTTCACACCAGATTTTTTTTTTTAACTTTAGCCTTTGGATCTTATATTTTATCCATTAGGATTTCTCATTGATTGCCTTTATTGATTGTTTAGAATTATGTTGTTGTCTATCCCATTAATTTTTCTGAAACTTTGACCTTTTTATATCTTTTGGTTATTATAGGTTTGGTAGGTGTTACTGCATCAACTCTATATTTTTTTTATTTTTTTTATTTTTATTTCTTGTTAATAGTTACCATTACTCACGTTTAAATTATTGTACAAATACAGTCTATTTTTATAAACTCCGTGTGAATAATTCGAGCACTAACTTCCAAAAATCTTTAAACTAACTTCCGCCCTCTTCAAGACATCTACTACATACTTCAGGAATCACAATAAACGATTCCATTACACCAATATGGTTCCATATGCGTCATGGCTTTTCTTCATTGCCACAATGCATTGTGGTCGTATAGCATAATAGCTACGACACGAATTTCGCTATGTGGTCTTTCTGTGATTGCCACAACGCGTCGTGAGCGTTTTCATAAGAGCCATAACACGAATTTCGCGATGTGGATGTTTTACAGTGACCACAACGCGTTCTGAGCTGTTTTTTTTGCTCAATGAGCATTTTTGGTCTTTGAGCGTAACATATACATACCGTATTTAATATATATATATTAACGTGATCGTCGTAGATGCTCTAGATTATTATTAGTAGGTCCTATAATATTTAATAATTAAAAAAAATTAACATTGAATGAATAATATAATAAAATATATTCATTTTATTTTTTAGTTATTCCCTTATATAAATTTACATTAATATATCAATTTTAATCACGAATTTATTTATCTTTAAAATTATGTAATAATTGCATGTAGGCAACGTTGGGGATTGGCAACAAAATTTCGGCTTAGGGAATAGATTCAAATATAGTAGCAATGGTGTGGGGAAATCAATATTCACAAAGAGACATTCATGGCGGAAAAAAACACAAATATTTTATATACAATTTCGTGTGAACAGATATTTAATAATAATAAAATAAATAAAAAATCTGGTAAGAAAAATTCAGAGTATTTTTCTCTTACTTCAATTTACATAGTTATTATTGACATAAATTTCTTGAAACACAAAATATTTACTAATTTTAATTGATTTCTATATTATATATGTATAGCGGGAAGAACCTACATTAGAAAACGATAACTTGACCTTCCAGCTACCTCCACAGACCTTCTACCATAAAATCTATTTATCGGATAAGGGAAGCGAATAGCTAAGTGGTTAGCATACTGGACTCCCACGCGGAGGACCCGAGTTCGATTCCACCTGCGCTACCCTTAGATTTTTTCTTTCTATCAGCCTCAATAGCTCATTGTCCGGTGATGTACAGTGTTGTCTATAACGAGAGAACAATGCCCGGAGGCCGGCAATACACTGAGGCTCCAAAGATGTCGACGCGCCTTAAATTTAAATAAAAAAAATATTCGGAAAAATATTTTAAACAAAAGTGATAGATCTTAAAAAAGGAATAATTTGGGAGCTAAATAAAAAATTAAATTATAAATATTTATAATTAATACATTATTAATCATATTTATTAATTAAAATGATTAGTCAGACACTACTTTTCTAAAAAGCGTCGCATTGTTCTGTGTTTACCTCGAATAAGTGATGATAGATAAGTAATAACGAAATATCATCAGAGACATTTTCCGTGGTAGCCTGCTTCATTTTGTGGTCATCGACCGGTTTCAGGCATTCGCCCATCTCTTCAGGATGCGTTTTGTCAGACAATGTGATAACACAGACTTCACAGAGCAAATTCGAAGAATACTTTATATAGCATGTACTGAATAATTCCATTTTGTCATTAAACACACACACACATAGTAACATAACCTTATAACCTCCCGCACGTACATATAAACAACAAACCAACAAGTATGAGTGCAACAGAAACATTAAGTTGAAGTGAACTCTCTACACGAACTTGGTGAATTTACTCTGACGATGGATGAAAATCCGAAACCGGTCAGGAAGGAAATAAATATGCATGCTACGACGGATAAAATACCAGATGTTATACAGCATTGCGGTTCCATCCGCATATTCAATAAATTAATATCATTTAAAAATAAGCATGATAAATAAAAACGAATACATTTGATTTCCTCTATTATTTATTTTAATATCATCTCCAATTTGCCAACCTTCTTACATATCAATTTACCTATATATTTTTAATTAACCTTATTAAGGTAATAAACTTGCTTAGATTTGATTATTATTTATTATTTTACACGCTTTTGACTGTCCATAAACTTTGCACTGCCTTTCTTCAAACTTTACAGTATACTCCTGAAATTTCTTATCCTCCCACCACTAATAAAAATTACTTGATAAAACTCAGAGGATACTTAACACCACTCTTAAAATTTAATTATAAAGTATCCTTTAAAACATGCTATTTATTATACACTATTTTCTAATGTAAAATCATAATTTATAATAATTCCTGTTTGTCAATAAACAACACACAAACAAATAACATCACCTATAACCTCCCGCACATATATACAACCAAGAAGTGTGAGTGTAACAGAAACATTAAGTTGAAGTGAACTCTCTACACGAACATGATGAATACTCTGACGACCGATGAAAATCCGAAACCGGTCAGGAAGGAAATAAATATGCATGCTACGACGGATAAAATACCAGATGTTATCAATAATACTTATAATGTGGATTAATAAATTATGTAGAAAGTTGCATAAGAGGAAAGCATAACGCTATTGTTGTCCCGGAACCTCCATGAAATCATTTTCTCAGGAAAATATTATAAATAAAAGTAAAAGTCATTTATGTGTATAGATTTATGAAAAAGACATGTTTGGAATTGGAAACTGGTATTTTCAAACACATTTTGTAATGGCATTTGTCACTATTATTTTTTTGTAAATTAATTACAATTCTAATAAAACCAAGTAATGGGGTAAGTACTAAACATTCAAGACAATTGCATTTCTTCTACACAATTCTCCCCGCCCCCTCCCTTATGATCTCGTCAATAATGTAAGAAAGTGCCGATGTTGACAGTAGAAGAACTCTTTCAAGAATGACTGATTACATTGCTCTAAACTTGACGTTTAACTATTTACTTGGAAGTTTTGTGGTTTGACATTGTTTGCCTGAAGACTTTGGTGATGTTGTATAAATAGCATAGTGACCGTGTATTGCCCGGCTAGGTAATCAGTTGACTATCATCAATCACCTTAACCATCAACATCAACGTCCTATCCTGTTCTGCTATTATCAACATCTCACAACCCCAAACTCTCTCACCCACTTTGCCTTATAAGCCTGTTTTTCTTATCTCGTCTTTCTTACAAAGAGATGCCCATATATTGTGGAGAATTTTATAGTCTCTTTTATTTCTCTTTTAAGAGGAGATAATTGTGATGGTATAAGAATTTTGCATATTGCTGCTGGAGTTGATAGTGCAAACAATCTCGAAGTACTTGCCCTAAAAATTACCTTAGAAATAATTATAAAATTTACATAGTTGTTGTGGTGGTTCCGCAGAGCTGGAAAGCATCGGAGACATTTTCCGTGATAGCCTGCTTCTTTTTGTGGTCATCGACCGGTTTCGGGCGTTCGCCCATCTTCAGGATGCGTTTGTCAAAAAAGTGTGATGAATGACACAGACTTGCACAGCGCAAATTCAGTTTACACACTCTTGAGTCCGAACGCTCGAAACTGATCGATGACCCCAAAAAAGAAGCAGGCTATTACGGAAAATGTCTGTGATAAAATTTACTCTAGAAATTCCATCATTCTTCTTTATTGCCAACAACAGTATTGCAATTTTAGCAAAGTGTAGATAATCCATGCTGCTTCCATTCACTGAGAGAGGTGTAGGACAATACCAAGCTGGCTTTTGTATGAATAAATCAACGATCAGTGATCAAATCGCTACACTCAGGCTTATCCTGGAGAAGGCTAGATAATTTAAGATAAAGCTACATATACTTATTCATTGATTACAAAGCAGCCGATGACATTCTTCAAGGAAGCGATGGTCCGATGGTACGAATCCACCAAAAGTAGTTCACCTGCCCAGTAAAAATGACTATGACTGAGGTCCAATGTGCTGTAAGAATGCAATCTAACCTCAGTGATTTCTTTAAGACGTACAAGAATGTTCGACAAGCTGATGGATTGGCCTGTATAATGTTCAATCTGGCATTGAAAAAAGTCTATAAGAAAGGCTGATATCCAGACTAGCAGTAATATATTTAATAGGACTGTTCAACTGCTATCATATGATAGACGATATTGCCCTGGTGGGAAGGTCCTTCGAGGTAATGACTGAGGCTTTTATAAAATTAGAGGGCACTGCGAGAGAAATTGGGCTTGAAGTGAATCATTAGAAGACAAGATACTTGTGTACAGAGTCTGGCGGTGGGCAGCAAGGAAAGATGATAACTGTTAGACAATATCGTTTTGAGTGGTTGAGGGATTTCATATAATACCTCGGCACTCAGTTAAATGCTGAAAATAGTGTGCAGGGTGAAATAAAGCTTAGAATCCTCCTTGCCAACTAAAGCTATTATGGAATGCACAGGTATCTTAAAATTCGAAGTTTATCTACATCTACGAAGACGATGATCTACAAAAACTTGTACGCTCGGTCCTAATATATGCCTCAGAATGTGGACATTGAGGAGAAGACTTGGGAATATCACCGTTTGCTCTTTCGAAAGAAAAGTCCTTCGGAAAATTTAATGGAGCTAAATTAGATGATCAAAGATGGAGACGGCGAATGGCAAAAGCTAACCTACTTATACGAAGATTCCTCTTTAGTACTCGCCTTGACGCTGGTCTCCTCCTAGCTGTCAGACCTACTTCCCACAATCGTCTTAGAAAGTTATCCCTGAAATCCGTAGGTGTATAAAACTGAGAGCGAAAAAAATCGACAACTTCTGAGTCTCCGACTGTATTTTCCCCAGTTTCCCTAAAATGTACGATTGCTTCAAGAAACACAGAACATTACAGATAAACTTTTTGCCATTATACTAGTAATTGAACGATAAATTTTTTTAAATTTTGCTCCAGATTTTGAAATTTCACAGGCTGTGGAGAAACTCAAATTCAACTTCGATGGTGCCGTTGAAGCCATTCTCCTGGCCCTTAAAAAACTAGAACAAGAACGGCCTGGGAAAGCGGTACTTTTTGTTGATTCCCAAGCGGCAATTCAGGCATTTACAAGGCACGTGCCTAGGGAGTCCCATGATATTCTGGAAGGATGTCTTGTTGCGGATAGTCTCATTGCGGATGAGAAAGCAGACCAGCTTGCCAAATTGGGATCGCAGAAAGAACAACCAACGAGTCCAATAGACTTCAACGTGGTGAAGAGGATGCTGAAAGAAAGGCTCAGGAAGGAGGTGGTTACAGGATTCCAGGAACAGGCCAGAGGAAAACAGTGGTGTATCCTGAGCACACCAGAAGGTCGGTTACCCTACAATCTGCCCAAAAGCGAAGCGGTTGCATGCTTTAGACTGGCAACAGGGCACGACTATCTCCGGGCCCATTTGCACCGGATTGGTGTGGTTGATCAACCGGATTGTTGCCATGAGGAAATGGGGTCCCTGTGACAGGAGTATTTTATCTATACGAACCCACTTAAAACTAGTTGCAGTAGCTAGTTTTTAAGGTAAAACGTTACAATATGCTAAGCTATTTGTTTTGTATACTTTATAAGTAATTAATTTTAATTTTATTAAATATTGGTGAGCCAGACCCCTAGATCATATATATTTACATAAATACAGTATATTTTTCATCTTCTTCTTTCATTAGGCTGGAATGGGAACCTCTGTTTGGTTGTTTGTTCACATACTTACATTCATACGGTAAGTAAATTAAAGAGGAAATATATGGATAGATCCGCAATGCTGGATAACATCTGCCGTATTTTATCCACCGTAACATGCATATTTATTTTCTGCCTGACTGGTTTCAGATTTTCATCTATCGTCAGAGCAAATTCACCAAGTTAGTGTAGAGAGTTCAGAAACATTACGTTGAAGTGAACTCTTTACAAGAACTTTGTGAATTTGCTCTGACGATGAATGAAAATCCGAAACCGATCAGGAAGAAAATAAATATATATGCTACGACGGATGATAAAATACCAAATAAAGAGGAAATCTTTCCAAAATATGAATATTAAAATTATAACAAAGTACAATGTTAAATATTCCGTTACAATAATAAATCTATATTTTCTATATCTATTCTAACTGAAAACTAAAATAGGATTTGGTAAACCTAATAATATAATTTAAAAAAAAAAAAAAAAAAAAAAAATTGGTCATACACAGGAGGTGAGTTAAAAACCATATTCTTTACAACCATCCACCAAACATACGTGTCTAGAATTAAACCAATGGATTTTGTATCGGTACAATGAGCACGTATTCAGACAGAAAGCTTTTTGAAGAGATAAGTTTGTGAATGGGAGAACCTGTGTGTTGTAACATTGTGTATGGTTTTTCTTTCCTTTTGACATTTCTTATAGCAACTTATAATCGGGAAAATTTTTAAAGAAGTACAAACAAAAACAAAGTAGTTTTTACTATTTTTCCCGCAATTATTGGAGAGAATAATAATAATAATAATAATAATAATAAAAGAAATCAAACTTTATTATTATCATCAGATAAATGCAGTATTAAGTTTAGCTCCAATTTAGCAATGCTTCTAATGTATATTAAAATTATAAAGATGACAGAGCCATTATCATTATACTGAAACTGGTACTTGAGAGGAAAAGTAAATGATGCTACTGTCCCCCTCCCCCAGAAAAATCCCGCCCAAAAAATCAATTTTTCCGAAAAAAATGATTCAAATAAAAGTGATACATGAATTTATGTATCTAGATTGTATGCAAAATTTAAAGAAAAATCGTTGAAGCTGTTTGGTCGAGAAAAATCACGAAAAACTGTAATATAATCCCCATTCAGTAAAGTCACTCATTTTTTGTTTGACAGATTTTACACAAAATCTTCGGATCAAAATGAGGTGGGTAGTTACATAAACGAAATAGCAAATTTTTGGTTTTACCCTCGTTTTTTGGGTGCCAAGGCATGTTGACATAGAAAGGAATGAGATGGCCAACTTTCTGGCAAGGAAGGGTGCTGTATCCCCAATTATGGGGCCTGAACTATTTTGTGAGGTCAGCGACTCAGTCTCTCTCTTAGAGGAACTTAAGAAGGAGGAGGGAGTAAGGAGGTCTTAACTCTGGAACTATGAGGCAGGCAAAGATCTGCTTGGAAAATTATAACCCAGGGAGTTCGGAAGCATGTGAAATGTTATTGGTGTGGCGTTGTTGTGTGTTTGTAGTAGTAGTTGGTGTAGCACGAGCGGTTTAGTAAAGGGGCTTGTAAGTATATATGTTTAAGACAGAAGTATTAATAATAATCAAGAGAGCACCACTGTTTTTTAAAATAAATATATTATTCTCTAAGCAAATTTAAGTACTTTACAATATCATAGCTATATCTTAATAAATCAGAGGTTTATCTAGAATAAAGGCAAATCTCTATCATTGGCACTGAGTTTAAGAGAGCGATTCCTGAAGCAAGTGTTCTAGCTTGAATGTCTAGCTCAGACTGTGTTGAAGGAATGTCTTCTAATCATAGTTTAAATCCTTTCAAAAAAATGCTGGTATGTCTGGAGGGAATTTTATTGTTTTACCCTAACTGTTTCTTGCCCTTTGTCTCTTCGGTTGCATTGACCTAGATTGTAATACCTGGCTCTATCCCCATCACTAAAATACACTATTTGAACTAGCTAATTTTCACAAAATTATTTTACTAAACTATTTTCCAAAACTATTATTTTTCCATTTCGTTCTTCCACTACACATGCATCGGCCTTAGCTCCACATTCTTGCGAGTTTCCTAACAGGGCATTGTAGACTCAGGGCAAAGCTGAGCTTGGAGATTAACAGCATGTGCAGATGGAGGAAACTCCAATATATCTCCTACTGGACTGTGATGCAGCAATTCAGAGAAGATACAAGAACCTGGGCAGTTACTAGGAGGAATAGGGAAACATACCCTTCCTAGAGC
The DNA here is from genome assembly GCA_011037195.1 of Triatoma infestans. Lineage (NCBI taxonomy): Eukaryota > Metazoa > Arthropoda > Insecta > Hemiptera > Reduviidae > Triatoma > Triatoma infestans. The sequence goes on from JAAEAF010014281.1 coordinate 9,985, forward strand.
CTTCCAGGATATTAAGATTCCTTAGGTATCTTAACCTGGTGGGGGTGCTGTAGGCTCAGCCCACGGCACCGACCGTGTAGATAGGCCCTTAAATGCAATGCCTCTTCACCAAAAAAAAATAAAAATAGTTTGGGCTATCTGCAATTTTCCGTTTTTGAGATTTTTCATATCCCAAATTATTATTCCTCCAAAGGTTCCTATTGTCCCAGTCATCTTTCACGCATTCCTCTTCCAGCCAGCCATCTTCTCTCTTACGTCCTCTATCTACAAATAACTTAATCGTTACCCTGTGGTCAACTTGAACAAAGTGCTTAAAAAAAAAGTAATAATTTTCGAAAATTTTTAACATACTTATAATTTCTGGTGTTTTATCCATCGTAGCATCATGCATATTGATTTTGTTCCTAACCGGTTTTGGATTTTCATCCATCGTCAGAGCAAATTCACCAAGTATCGTGTCTAATCAAGTCTACATCTACACGAACTTGGTGAATTTGCTCTGACGATGGATGAAAAATCCGAAACCGGACAGGAAACAAAATCAATATGCATGCTACGACAGATAAAATACCAGATGTTATCCAGCAATTGCTGGACCCACCCACATTTTCAACAATACTTATAAATTACTCTATAAATCAGGGATTGAAGTCAATAATTATTTATATTTTTTTGTAAAAAAAAATCATATCACGACTTAGATTTTTTTTTTTGTCTTTAGCATTCATTTTTTTATTTATATTAAGGATTGGGACTTTTATTTTCTAGTCAAACTATCAAAAATCATACCATGAGAGTTTTGAGACAAAATAAATCTATTATAAATATATATCATAAATCACAATAAATAGCGAAAAATTTTTCACTCAGAAATAAAACTCGATTACATTTATTGACAATGAAATGAAATTATTGACTGCCGAAGTGACATACGTATCTTACAGCAATTTTACATGCTAAGATTTTCCATTCGATTTTTCCTTTTTGCCGAATTTTTCATTGAACATTTTAATAATCAAAAAGAGTTGAAAAAATGGGCCATTTCGATGAAAAAAATACATATATCTACACCAAAATTTTATATTTTTAAAAATTAATGAACATGTAGATAGAAAAACAAAAAAAAAATACTGTTTTTTTGTATGGATAAAAATTCAAATTAAAAGTTTTTAATGAATTTACAAAATCAAATTCTCATGTTTTCTTCTTCTCCACGGGGGAAAAAAACTAAACAACATCATTTTGTTTCTCTAAACATTAAATCCTATTATTGAAAAATATATAATTAATTAACTAAATAGAATAAACTAAAGGAGAATTTAATTTCAAAACAGTAACCTGCTCTAAATATGTAGACGATAGTCTATATCGGAGGGCATTCAATTAGAATTTTATTGAATATGAATTTATCTACTGTTCGTTTACAATCGCGTATTAGCTAAAGCCCAACCGTAAAACATACCGATTATCAGGCACGATTTTTATATTCTAAGAGAAATAATAAAAAATCACACGATAACTCTTATTTCTGAGCGAAAAACACAAATCTCTTAAAGTTTAATAATTAATTTTTGTTGAAATAAGAAAAAAATAATAACTTTTATATAAAAAATCATATATAGAATTTTAAAAAAATATCGATAAAAAAAATAACTCTCATTTATACAACTCATAAAGTTCAAAACTTGTTCACGAAATTCAACTTAAAATAGTGAGTAGTTAATGTGGGGGCTTATTAACGGGAATTAATTTTTAGTTTTTTAAAAATAACTCTTAATATTCAAATCCCTGTTATAAATTTAATAGAAATTTGCCGCCAGGGTGCAGGAGCGTTGATAATTTCTGTATGAGAAAGTTATATGAGTATTTCAGATCAAATTTTAATTGAACGAAAACAAGATTACTAAAGATTAGAAAAAATTCTTCTAAATTCAAACTTAACTTCAGTTGAACAAAAAAAAAAAAAAATGGATAGAATTGTGATAAAACTATACCACTTTATATCCTTCCCTAAAAATGTAGAGGTGTTCTTTAGATAAAACTTTTTCTCTACATGAGATTCCTGATGTTGCTATTTGCCAGCTGGAATGTAAAGCCAACAACTTAATCCTTAGAAAGGATTACGGTTATATTTGGCCGGCCCTCTTAACTGTCACTTTGTAATGTATTGTTTTTTTTCATTACCATTGTTTAGATTATGGAGGAGGTGGGATACAATACGATCTTCTTGAGTGTTTATTTTTTTTTTTTTGTTTATTTAGAAATCTACAATCTGTATTACATATATACAATAAGTAAACAGGATGTTGAATAATAAAATTGTAGGCTGTGAGAAAACAGGAGGAGAGAAACTACCCAGCGGTAGCATCCTTATAGGATACCAGTAGCACTGAGGAGTCCCGAAGGAAATCTCGGGAAAATCTCTGGCGATTGATTCAAACGACGAAATGGATTGTCAGGCTGGAAATGGTAGTGGAGGCTGGAGATTATACAAAGGGATTAGAGCAAAAGGAGTGAGTAGTATGCAGTTCATGATATTTTGTCTTGGCAAGTTGTTGTACGAAAGGAATGTTGAAGTCATTATGGAGCGTAAGGTTGGAGACGTAGAAAGTAGCATCAACTATCTGTCGAAGTAGCTTAGATTGGAATGTCTGAAGTTTGTAGGTTTAGCTAAACCCCACAATTCAAGTCCGTAAGTCCAAATTGGTTTGATTACAGAATATATATCAGCCTTTTGAGTTCTGTAGGTAATTTGGATCGTCTTCCAATAAGTCTGTAAAGAAGTTTGGCTCTTTTAGTCAGTGCTTGTCTTTTAAGTCTTGTGTGCGGGTTCCACATGAGTCTTTTGTCAATGAAGAGCCCAAGGTAGCGCGCCAGATCTGTTACAGGGAGAGGATTGTGATTGAAGAAGACTGAAGGACAGGAACCCCGCCGGTGAGGAGAAATGTGGCATGTTGGCATTTTTGTGGGTTCATTTTAATTTGCTACTATTTTGCCAATGATTCTATTGTATTTAAATTTGTGGGAAGCTGATGTGTGATGTCTGCACTTGTTGCGAGTATGGACTGTATCGTCTGCATACATACAAAGAGTAGTGTGGATGAATTTGTAGGTATGTCTGATGTGTACACTGTGTAAAGGACGGGACCAAGTATACTACCCTGCGGCTAAAATTTTCACTAAAATTACATGTTATTTATCCCCGTGTGGATGGAGGATTTGAATGAATTTATTGGTATGATTGTATTTATTATCGTGATTGTACTTATTGGTATGCTTGCATTTATTAGCGAGTGGAATAATTTTATCGGAATTAACGATGGTATGATTGAGTGTAAATAGTGTACATATTTTTAGAATATAGGGAACATCATTTTCAGAGGAAGGAATATTTATAAAAGTACTACCCTTCTTAAATGCAAATAGTCTTCAAGCATGAAAATATATTTTAAAATGAACGAGTTGAGTCACCACTGATAATGTATATTAAAAAAAAAGGTAGTATATGTAAACAAGTGTCCAGATATAAAATTCAATACAATTTAATTCTAGAAGCTGTAATGTGATAGCAATGTGATAACAAGAAGAAAAAGATATAATTTTTAAATTATAAATCTAAAAATTATAACTAGTGGTTCCAGCCAGCCGCTATCTTCAGGTCAAGAGCCGCGACAAACAAAAACCCTTTCAAACGAGGGTCAATGCACGGTCCAAGAAACACCGCTAAAACCCTTTCAAATAGGGGTCATTATACGGTCAGTGTACAGAGGCCACCTGGCCTATATTCCCTTCATACAAGGGTCAACGTACACTCAAAAGGCCACCTGGCTACATCTATTAACAAACAGTCTTTGATAATCACCGACTGGCCACCATCTGTCGCCACCCTGGTCACTGACCTAACTCACCATGGTCACCGACCTATTCAAGACCTAGGGTCAACATACTGCAAGAGATGTTTTAGTGTGGCCCGTACTTACACGCCTGTCAATGTGTGAGTAATACCAATATAAACTTCGCCCCACTGGAGGAGGGGATCGTATCAAATCAGTATAGATCAGTATTCAACAGTCAGACAGAAGTTCACGTCAGTTCAAGCAGTTTCGCAGCGCGTCCCTATTCAAGGTTTAAACATATATTTATTAATCATTTCATTAATCATTTACAGTTGTGCATCTTAGTTACTATTGCAATCACTTTAAATTTAAGGGTTACTATGTCAATCACTTTAAATTAATTGTTAAAATATAGTCTATTTTCGTAATTTAGTAGTTCGTATTTCGAGTAACAACTCTCTAAAAATCTCTAACTAACATCCACCTATTCATCGCATCAAATCCCTCTTCAAGACATCTGATTCCAACACAAAGCGAAGGAATATTTATGCGCAAGTGTCCAAAATAATTTGATAAATAAAAGCATAATATAAAAGCATAAAAGCATCCACACTCCCACTCGTCGACTGGATCGATGGCCAAGAGGGGATATGTGGAACCTTGTTCTACACGGAAGGCTCCATCATACCTTGCTGGGCAATGTAGTGAATTGGATGCCATAAGGTAAAGAAAACTACGTAAAATCCCTGCCTGCGGAGACTCAAAAATATATCTTCTTACTTTCTCTTACACCTCCTAGCAAATAAAAGTACTGTGATCATGTTACATTTTAGAAATTGTGTTTTTCTGTGGTAATATACATGTTTTGAGATGCTCTGAAAAGCATAAAATTGTTTTTAGCGAATGGTGAATATGTCTGTCTGTATGCTAACAAAATATCCTCAAAAATGTGAAAAATCACAGGAAACTCAAACTTGGTATTTCCGTTTAGGTAATTATCACCGTATTAGAAAGGAAAATTTCGAGCAAAATCCATCAACCGGAAGTTCGATGGATCCGACAAGCTATTTGCATTCAGGTAGCGTAGAACAGCGCGCACTTTGCATTTGGCGGGAAACGAAATGAGGACGCTAATCTTCTGCACAACGTCCCGGCACTGCTCGTTTGCTTCAGCTGGCTTCCCGTCCGCTGGTCCAGTGACAGCTCACCAAGTGTGCTTTTGCCTTAAAAAAAATATAAAGTACATAATCTCTGTGGCGCTGTTTCTGTGGCAACTGTAGAAAACATGGACTCGGTCATTGTGTTGAGAAATCACATACTCATTTCATTTAAATTTAGCATACCGAGATATGTGTAATGTGGATTGGTAAGATGTGTTGTTTGTGTGTATGTTGTAGCACCAGCGATACTGAAAGTGCTTGTGTGTGAATATGTTTAAGAGAATAGTGAATAATAACCACAGTGTTAAATAAATAATGTATGTATATATTAATTTGTAACTTTACAATGTAATTATTAATTGTGGTTATTCAATTAACTTATAAATATATAGAAACACTTTCTTTGCTAGATTGATTGAAACTCAAATGTTAAACACCTATAACTGGCACTGAAGTTAAGAAAGTGACTGCCTGAGACCAATGTTACTGGTTAAAATGCTGTAAGACAACTCAAGAAACAATCAGTTGAAAGACAACCTGCCTTTTATATTTGCTTTCTAGAAGGTGGTTAAAAGACAATAGTGCTGAGTTCTTCCGACCTCTCTTCTAACGGTAGACTTGTACCTGGATTTTGACCCTTCTACCAGCCAACTTGCCTTTCACCTTTTAAAACTGAATTTATTTAATAAACAAAATCTATTTGAATTTATTTCTGTTTGCTTCTTCCGCTACTATTGAACTTCGGTTTAACTCAATATACAAGAGCACTTATTTCCAGAGCCGGCTCAACGCTTATATGAGAAAACACCACTGTAGGACAGTTCCTCTGTCATAGAACAGGACAGATCCTCTGTCATGTTTGATAATATAAAAACAGAAAAGTAACTATACATTCCTTTTATCATCTTTATAAAGAGATACTTTAATGGCCTTGTAAGTAATAATTACAGACCAAAGTGGAAGCAATAGGTTCCATTATTAATTGCATTAATCGATTGGTTGAAAGAAGAGTGGGAGCAAAGTTTTTGTTATAATCAGTCCCAATCAAGCATCCACTAACACTGCAGCATAAATTACTAGTTTTGCCTAAGTAATGGCACAATTTATTTAAATATATTTTCCACTTAAAAAAACTTTACTAAATGAAAACTAAATAAATATAGATGAACACTTCTCTGTCTTCATTATTTATCAAAATGGTTTTGTCATCTATTTTTAACGTCTCCCATGTGGAAAAACTTGAGCTCTCCTTTTTTTATTGCCCTCATCTTCTTCTTCTTCTTCTTCTGGGTGTGTTTGTGTTACCATTCTTACATTTATAGTATGTCCTACATTACCTAACTTTAGTACCTACCAACCACACTACTATACGTTCTGTTTGCTGCAGTTAAACAGGTCCGGGCAATAACTGTTTTGATGGGACCTGAGCCAAAGGTAATTCACTTTAAAACATTTAATCTGTTTTATTTTAGGCAGTAAGACGTGAAGGTTATATCTCAAGTATAAAATAACAGTCAAGATTTTATTTAAACAGTTTTAGAATAGATTTTTAAATTTGTTATTGATCCGAATCAAACTGAAGAAGTAAAAAAAAAAAAAAAAGAATGTAATGAGTAAACAAAAAGTATTATAAAAAAAAATAATCTGGTAATGTACACAAAACTTTCTCATATACAAATTATACATAAAATCTAACCAGGCAAAAGTTACAATGTAGTCTAGCAAAAACATTAAAGTGCTAATAAAAGTAAAACAAAAAAAAGGTAAAATAAAGTAATGCCTATTTTTTTCAGGCGGGCTTAACTGTCCAACTATACCAAATTAGGTGTCGTGGACAGGGGTCGGAGAAGCATCTACTTTACTATTAACAATTTTGAAACGAATATAAAATTTAATAGCTATACGCCAGGACTCGAACTGGGGACCTCCCAGTTACAAGTCCATGCTCATAACCACTACACCAACACTCGCCCCTTAAAGTACTAATAACATTGAACATTGAACCAATCCCACATAACATATGAAATTTAAGTTTTTATCTAGTTTGGTTTTAGAGGTCACCACAGCACCATTCAGCAAGTTCATCACATTGAAGATACTATATCCTGCAGCCTTGAGCGGGGGGAGGGAGTACTGCTCGGCCGCCTTTCTCGATGTGTCCCAGGCATTCGATCGGGTTTGGTACCCGGGCTTGCTCTTCAAGCTCAAGGAAATCCTACCTCACTGAACGATACTTCCGGGTCAGACATGGCTCTAAGTTCTCCTCCAGTTTTCTCGCGAGGGCCGGAGTACCGCAAGGAATTATTCTAGGCCCTCTACTTTACACCCTCTAAACATCCGATATTCCACAATCCTCACACAAAATCACCGCCTCATTTCCAGATAACACAGCTTTCCTTTCTTCCAATCCAGACCCACAATCCGTCACTCACAACATCCGAAAATCACTTAAAGAAAATAGATCTATGGTGCAAACAATGGAAAATTAAAATTAATGAGAGTAAGAGCACCAATGTAACGTTTACACTTCGCCGAGGAACTTGTCCTTCACTATGTTATAATAACATTCCCATCCCTGTTGCAGACACCGTGAAATACCACGAATGTACTTGGATAAAAGACACACGTGGAACCCTAAACTAGACTTAAACGACAAGAGCTAAACACTCGATACAGACTTCTTCTTAGACTACTAGTGAAACGCTCAACTCTCATTAGACAAAAAAGTACTTATAAACAAAACAATTTTACGACTAATTTGGACTTACGCGGTTGAAGTCTGTGGCTCAACCAAGCGAACCAATTCAAAAAGAATCCAGTCCCTCCAATCCCAAATCCTCCGCAAAATTACCCAAGCCCCATATTACGTATCCAACTTGACCTTACACAACGACCTAAAAATCCCTTTCATCACAGAAATGATATCTTCCCGTTTACAAAAAATTCCATGAATCTCTCCTCCTTCATCCTAACCCTCTCTTCCTACAATGGTCCTCTGCCCTCATTCCAGGTAGTCCTCCCCGCCGACTGAGACGCCTGTGACCGCGAGACTTACTTTTTCCATCATCAAACAGACTAAGTAAACAATAAGGAACATTATTATTAAATAATGCCCCTCACATGTGCGCATATCTTTATTTTCTTTAATCACTTTTGCTTATTGTATTATACATAAAGTTGTACATATCAATTATAATGGAGTTGATGAGGAGAGAAATTGGGATTGATTAATTAGACGAGATATGAAGACACTGTTATAATATAGCAATAAGCTTGCACAAACTGCATTGGACTTGTAATGATTTTTATAGAATAAAGGGTTAGAGTAGAGTTATGACACGATGATATGACACGATGCGATGTATGGTTGAATCTGATAGATGTCTAGATCTCTCACTGGCTTATATACAGGTTCCCCCCACTCTAGCCTGCTTAAGTCAGAGAGTACCAGAGAGAGTCTGTTTTCTCTCGGTCGGGCTTGGTTCTCTCTCTTGCCGTTACATCAGTAAAAGTTTTTATCTGAGCAGTTAGCATTCCATCTTTAAAGGAATAAAGAAAAAAAAAAAAAAAAACGCATTTTGTAAAGCTGCTTTGCCGGGAACCGATTTTCTTTAATTTTTTTTTTTTTAAATACTGGTTCTTTCCGAAGTCATGAGCTTCATGACGGAACCACTTTCAGCTTTGCTAGGCCTGATTAAGAGCAGGCGATGCTGAAGGATGTACTATAATAATCTTAGGGGATCTCACAATAAACCTCTTAATTTAGGTGGCAATGGAATGAGGCTCGCCCTCCCCTTCAGTCCAATCTAATCTAATCTACCAACGGTTCTAATTTATATTAATATTCTATCAGCGGACGAGCCACACAGTGTATAGAAGTGGTACTTGAGAGGATGACTTAACGCTACTGTTCCGCCAAAAACCCACTAAAAAACATCATGTTTCGTTGGAATATGTTTCTAATTTGGTAGCGGTTTTTCTTCTGCAAATCTTGAAAGCTGTAGGACTTTCTAATTGTAGCGCTAATGATAGTATAATGATTCATCTACATTAAAACTCTGAATGACCAATTTACTTCAATCTTGGAAATTTTTAACATCTATAAACAAAGATGTCTTTGAGTTATGGTCTTCAGATTAATGGAGAGGAAGACGAAGTACATGGTCATGACTCTCGTCGTACGGAGAGTATTCGCCGCGGGCTAGCATCGGTGTGTAGAAAAGATTTGTGTGCGTGTTTCGTGTATACCACATTTTGTTTTTTTCATTTCCTTTCGTTTTTTTGCTTAATAGCTGATTAACTTTTGGCATTTCTTTAAAATGAAATAGTAATTAAAGCAGCAAGAGAACTTAAAATGAAATGAATCTAGAATTTTTTTTTATTATTATTAATAATTCTTGTTTTAATCTCCCTAATAATGGCATTTTAATTTTTTTTTTCCAGGCAACGTCCAAATTCTGTGATGGTGATTATTTGTAAGTATTTAAATAATTTATAATATTTTATATTGTAATTTATTAAAGACTATTATATTTTTTATTTTGTATTTTCAAGCTTCATTTTATTTAACATGTAATTGAATACATTCATTTAATATGAATAGACTATAATAAAATTTGTGGAAATATATCATCAATCTTAAGCAAACGAAGTTTATCAAAACATTTAAATAAAATTAACCTAAAAAATAAAAAAAAGAAATGAATAAATTAATTGGAGAATAAAGAAAATTTTCATAAAGAAATGTTTAATAAAATATAAATTAAAAAAAATGAAATAAAATAAATTAATCTTTACAAAAAGAAAGCACACAACCGTGAGTGAAGAACAAACATAGTTCGCCAATTTAGAAAAGAATATTTTGGGCGTGGCTAATTTTAGAATGGTGAACCAATAAATAAGTAAACAGATGCAGTTTGAACCATTCAGAATCAAGTTTTCGGACAGTAGTCAGACAGACGGATGCGCGCGCAACTTCTTTTTACTAAGTTGTCTTTATCCAAGCACAAACAAACGGAAATATTGAAATATACCTAAATAAATAATTAAGTTAATAACTTTCCTCGCTATTTCACCCTTTTACTGTTTATTGAATTTACACATTAAAATATTAGATACTGTAGGCCTTCTAATAACTTACATACCTAAACTAGTCCAACCAATAAAAATCACTATAGTTGACGCTACAACTCCATTATTAACAACCACTAAGTAATACAAAATCTAACATAGGTTTCAAACACTCAGTTCATACCATAAAACAATACTCTCACATATCCAAACACAGATGAACATTCACAGTGTAATAACATAGACTTGCACAGAGCAAATTCAGCTGAAACATAACTCAACTGAATTTAATACTGTGTGCCTACTAATAACTTACATACCCCTGTTGTGTATTAACTGAATTTGTTCTGTACAAGTCCATGTTATTACACTTTTTGACACTCTGATAATGGGCGAGCGCCCGAAACCGGTTGATGGCCACAAAAAGAAGCAGGTTGTGACGGAAAATATTTCTGATTATTCTACAGACCTTTGACTTTCTAGTAAGGTACAACTGTACATCTGCAGAGATGATATATCTTGGACTGTATATCGAAAATACCTCCAAAGGAAACACTCAATTATGCAATGATTCTGAATAAATTATAAGACTTGTTCAAGCTTTGTTGTACAACAACGTGGGGATAACAGCAATAAATTTTTGATATCTGAGATTTAGCACAACAACGTCCCGAAAATGACGGGCTACATGTAAAAAATCATCCGGTGATTTTAGGCGAAATTAGGTGACTTTCGCGTATCGGGAAACCTCTCACTCTCTGACATACTTTTGTAAATACCATTCATTTACCTCTGCACTTAATGATACGCAGTGACGCTAATGACATGCTCCAAACTATAGTTTTTTTTTGTGTCCCGAAACTACAGAATAAAGCACTGCTGCAACCGAGTTAATTATTCTTCATAGTTCATTCTTCCTTAAGCCAAGAAGATCAGTGAGTATAGGTATTACGTTGGTTAGTAAATATAAGTCCTCCGAGATGTTAAGGATTTTAGGTATGCTGTGTCTACCCATTGACCTTTAGAAGTCTGATCCGTTTTTTTTTCTTTCTTCACCTGATTCTTAAATAGAATAAAATGGGATAGTAAGAAGAAGAAAAAGTAAATAATTATTTTGAACATCTCCTATTACAGTTGAAGGAAGATCAAAAGACCCGCAAGGAAAGGGTTACGATAGTTGAGTATTCTCTCTTGATGGCTCTCTCTCTCAGGGAATTCAATAAAGAATCCTCTCTACTATGTGAAGTTTGAGAATAAATGTGGGGAAGAGTAAAGGAAAAAGGTAAGATACCAAGATCGAATACCACTTGGAGGCGGCGGTATTGATAGAGAGCTCTTGCAATCTAATAGGATTTATAAAACTATGTAACAACTCAATTTGGTGCAAAAATTAGAAATACAAAAAAAAAAACTTTTTCTTACTTCCTCTTACTGCAGTAAGAGGAAGTATTGTGATCGTGTCCAATTTTCGATATGGAGGTTTCATTGGAAATATACGTTTTGAGATCTCCTAAGTCAGAAAAATTGGTTTTTAGAAAATGTATGTATGTATGTGAACAGCAATATGCAAAAAAATAGAAAGTTTAAACTTAATATTCTGTTTGGATATCACCTTGGGATCCGACTGGAAATTATCTGTCAAAATTCCGCAACTGAAAGTACCACCTACCTTATTGAATAGATTTTTTCAGGTTTTTTTTTGCGTTTTTTTTTTCGAAAACAGCTCTAACGATTTTCTTTAATCTAATAATTATGTTAACCGGGAAAATCAATTAAAGGGGGCTTTTTGAGTGGGTTTTATTGTCTTGTAAGAAAGGACCAGTGCCAATATACCAACATAATATGCAGGTAGAATATCATTACATTATAGACAGGGGCCAATAATACCGATTGGAATATTAGAATTTTAAAGTATTAGATTCTTTCTCAGAACCAACCAGAAACAATTTTGTTTTTAGTAAAATATTACAAATAAAAAAATCATAGGTTTATATCTGGGCAATTATTTATACCAAATTTAAAGGAAATCGTTTTATCCTTTTCGAGGACTAATTCCAAAAAAAAAAAAAACTGATGTGAAACACTCACACAACTTTCTCTTACTCAGTTCTCAAAAATTATAATTGACAAATTTTATAGTTTGTGTACCAAAAATTTAATGAAATTCGTCGAAAACTGAAAAAAAAAATAAAAACTGTTCAGTAAAAGCGCACTTCCGGTTTACTAATTTTCTTGAAACTCAGACTTTAGGCCATCTATTTATTTCTAATTAATTTTGTTTTTGATAATAGAATTGTATAATCAACTATGAGAACACTTTAGAGAAAAATATAACCCCACTCCTCCCCTAAAAGTGCCCTTAAATAAATTTTTGCTAGAGAAATGTTTTAAATAAAAGTTATAGATCTATGTATGTTTAGTTTATATTAAAAGTTTCAAGAAAATCGTCGAAGCTGAGAAATGTTTCAAATAAAAGTTGTAGCTTCAGAGACATTTTCCGTGGTAGCCTGCTTCATTTTGTGGTCATCGACCGGTTTCGGGCGTTCGCCCATCTTTAGGATGCGCCTTTTAGACAGTGCGACAACACAGACTCGCACAGAGCTAACTTAGTTCACACTCAGTTAGCTCTGTGCGAGTCTGTGTTGTCATACTGTCTAAAAGGCGCATCCTGAAGATGGGCGAACGCCCGAAAACGGTCGATGACCACAAAATGAAGCAGGCTACCACAGAAAATGTCTCTGATGCTTTCCAGCTCTGCGGAACCAACCAACACAACAAAAAGTTGTAGCTCTTTGTATATGTAGTTAACATAGCAAGTTTGAAGAAAATCGTGGAAGCCGTTTTTGAAAAAAATTGCAAAAAAGTAAAAAAAAAAAAAAAACTATTTAAGTGGTATTTCCGGTTGAGGAATTTTGACAGATAACGTAGGGTCAGATCCCATGGTGATACCTACAAGTAATATCAAGTTTCAACTTTCTACAGTTTTTCGTTTTCTAGTGTAAGGGTGTTATAAGGAGATGTTGGTTGTTGATGATGATAGATAAACACCTTAAGATTGGTTTAAGATATATAATTGATATGTGTATATGTCTGCTAACGACTTTACACTTTAGAGTTAAGTACTGAACTGAACTGACAGACTGACGTGGCTAAATGATATGTACGGAGTGTGAATCAACAGAATGATGTCTGATGTGTAAGACTGAATTGAACAGCCTTGACTTTGACTGTCCCTCTCATATTATATTATATTATAATATAATTATTTATATATATATATATAATTTGTTTAATATACTATCCCCTGGCCGACTCTCCTCTCTGTGCGAAGAGGCTGTTCTCTCCGCTAGAGTGGATGAGGGTGGGTTCATACCCCTACATGGGCTGTACATGAGCTATGCTGTTCACATACACACACACACACACACACACACAAAACCATTTGCTAAAAACCACTTTTTTTGGACTCAGGGAACCTCAAAACAGATATTTCCGGTGAAAACTCGATATGGAAAATTTGACAAGATTACAATGCTTCCTCTTACTTAGGAGTAAGAGAAACTCACCAACATATTCTGTCAAATCGCACTTCCGGTTATCCGGATTTTCCTCAAATTTGGAATGCTAACAATGTTTTTAATTTAAAGTAATATCATAGTGATGGCAGAACCATATATTGTACAGAAGTCGTACTATAGAAGAAACTGGTCAAAAAGCGCTTCGTGTCAGACAGAGTAGTGCCAGGGTTGGTAGTGCCAATTTTGTTCACAAAAATGCAGACCATTCTCTAAAAACAATTTTATTGTATTAAATGGAACCTGAAAAATCTGTATTTCCGGAGATAACACAATATCGAAAATTTGACCCGATCATAGTAATTGCTCTCATACTAGGAGTAAGAGAAAGTAAAAAAAAAAACAGATAATACTCTGAATTTTCTTCATAAAGAAAAATATTTAAAAGAATTCCTTATTTAAAAAAGCAAAGCTTGTATAAAATTACATTAAGTTTGGAAAGTTGGATGTCCCCTTTCTGGGTAAGCAATAACACTTGAGAGTCCATTCTGTTTTATGATAACATCTTGAAAACTTTCTTTAAGGGGAAAAGTACTGCATTAAAAATAAGTAATAAAGAGTTGTAAGACGACTATAAACATACAGAAAATTATGTGTATGCATTACTATGATTACCTTTATTTCTTTTAAGTTCTGCTCTGTAACTGCACCCACAATGTAATGACCAACTTTTCTAATGATCATTTACTTATGTTTTATTGGTTCTTATTAATATTACTACATGTGGCTACATCTTATATTCTTCTCATTTTACTTATATGATTTTTATACTTAAACTCGAGTAAATCTCATTAAATGGTGTTTTTACTAAGGAGGGTCCACGCCAAGAGTCCTCAGTTGCTAGCGGACTCGCCTTTCATGCGAGAATTCAGGGTTCGATTCCCGTGAGGGCAAAGTCGATGTTGACCCAGCTTCGTGTTGAAAAGTGGGAAGCTACATTCTTCCCGTATACCCCTTTTCCTCCTGGTACTTCGGGGGATCTTTCTAGACCGTACCTACCTTTTCGGGTTTACCGGTCTCCCGTTGCAAGCAACGGGATCGTTTAACAAGAAGGGGATGTCACCATCATGGAAGGGCTTTTAGTGCAATGCCTGGCCATAGCAGATATGCCGAAGCACTTCCCCGCTTGACCCATTTAAGGGCAGGTTGAGATACGCTCAACCAGCGCGCAAGAGTGATCCCACAACGTGGTCACACTCCACTACCAGAAGCTAGAGAGGGCACTCTCTGGTAGGCTCTGGTGAACCGCGCACACCCAGCAAATGCGCTTCCAGCAGCGGGTTGGCTCCGGGGTTAATTTTATATTGCGAGTCTCCACCCGCACAACTCATGACCTCGGTCATTGGAGTTATTGGTTAAACCACAGCCATTATGAATCCAACCTCAAGTACAAGCAATTGGCTCGGAAAGTAGCTTGCGCCCGTAGTTCAGTATTTCAATTCTAACGACAGATCATCGCACGCCCGATGGATCTAATGTTCATCTACTGATTCCTGTCCATTGCCTCAAGCACAAGGGTTTCAGTAACCCAGGTAACTTGCAGGCAACCCTGCAAGGGAAAGGATCAGGATGGGTTGGGGGGAGAGAATCCCTAACCTGGGGTGCCAGAGGCTGATTGCACCCCGCAGGGTGGGCGATGGCTATGCCACAAGCTTACGTCAAAATGTCTCTAGTTGTTGAAGTAAGAGTGACACAACTAGATTTTACTTTCCACACAAGGAATCATACATATCTTATTAGAAGATATGACTTGTCCAGTGCAGGGTCTCCTTTTTAGTCGCCTCCTACGACAGGCAGGGCATACCGTAGGCCTATTCTACCCCGGGACCTACACGGGGAAGTGGGATGCTACAGTTAGTAGCGCCCTAGCTAGCGAAAGCCGTAATTAAACGGAGTGGAAACTGCGGCGTGCTTATCACACGCCCCCTATTGAAATCGCCGTCTGTTAGGCCTTGGCCCTTCATGGGCTAAAGCACCGTAGGGTTTTTTTCCACGCTAAGTGTTATTCTGTTTTTATATTCTCTGTTATATATAATTTTTTAAGTCCATTGAAGGGCGGATATTTTCTCCTGAATTCACAACCACCTTTAGCCAAAATGTCGACGATTTCGTCATTTCTTAAGCCCATTAATCCGCATAAAACTTACCTTAAGTTTTCTTTTCCGATATTAGCATATCAAGAAGATTCTATATTTCTAAGACAATGTGATGACTGAGGGTAGAAGAGATAGGCAAATTCCTATTTTTATCAACGAACATTTATTTACTTATGCTCAATATTAGAAAATTTACATGCAGCAAAGTTTTAATATATTGGAGAGTCAAATATTGGAAAATGATTAATATTGCCGAAAATACAGATGCATTCTGTGCTAAGGAAACTAATTTGCAGAAGTTCGTACATCGTATTTTGCTGCATCCTCTTAGGTACAGTTTGTAAAAATGCAATAGCTTATAAAAACTTAATCAAAAGAGCATTTTGTATTTTATCCGTCTTAGCATGCATATTCCATTTGTTCCTGACCGGTTTCGGATTTTTATCCATTGTCCAGAACAAATGCACTCACACTTGTTGGTTTGTTGGTTGTTGGTTGGTGTTGGTTGACAACCAACAAACCAAAAAGTGTGTGTGTGTAACAGAAACATTACGTTGAAGTGAACTTTCTACACGAACTTAGTGAATTTGCTCTGACGGTGGATGAAAATGCAAAACCGGTCAGGAATAAATGGAATATACATGCTACGATGGACAAAACACCACATGTTATCCAGCAATGCGGACCCATCCACATATTCAAAAAGAGCATTTATGACGGCAATACACGGGTTTGGTGGCAATACACAGAGGTCTTCACTGTAAATAATATTTATGTTCCAAACCAAGCTACGAACCGCATTAAGAGTTACTTTCTTTCCATAATAAAACAATACCGTATCTGGGGAATTTCCTAGTCAGTGGACATATCATATTATGACATTTATCTATCTCCATGGCGTTACAACCCTTGTGGGTCCTAGCCACCTCTAGGAGTCTATTCCAACTGTCTCTATTGGTTGCAGCTACTTTCCAGTTGTGAGAACCCAGGAGAATTCTCGTATCATTGGCAACATTGTCCAGCCATTTGAGTTTCAATCTGTCGCCATCTTTCTTGTTGTCCCACACTTCTTCTTCTGGAATTTTCCTTGGCTTTTTTTTTTTATCTTACTCCATATATTATGACATTAATCTCATTAATAATTCAATAATTACCGCTTCAATAAAAGTTGAGCTCTATAGTTTATGGAATTTCACTTGGTTCCGCATGCAGGTTATCTATTGGTGTGTGTGTGTGTGTGTGTGTGTGCGTGCGAGCTGTGTAATGATAGCAGAATTGATGGTTTATCTTTGGTAAAATGAATGAAAACACACACACACACACACACACACACATACCCACAGTGATACCGGATGTACACGAAATTTATATTTTACGATTTACTTAGTGAGAAGAGAAGAATTGTGAATATTGTGTAGAAGTATAGAGGGTTAAGTGACCGAGCGAAAAGTGATGATTGTTAGTAGCGTGATGAATATAGAATAGTGTAGCGTTGGCTGAAATGTGCCGCCCGATGAACGATGTGACTAGTTAAGAATTCTTGCTTGTCCTAACGGTGGTGATCTAGTGTGGACTAGCTTGGTTAACCTTTCAAGATTGAGACTTGTTAATTCGTTAAAGTTGAACTGGCAACTAATGTTTATTCTTTAAAGTTTATCTGGCGACTGATTGATTATTTCGCAGTGAAAGTCATATATTGTTGTGAGCGTGAGATAGGAGGTAATGTAATTGTTCAGTGTTTGGAACCTCAAATGCCTGGGGCATTTGCTTTGACTGCTAATAGAACTAACTATTGAGTCCAGCTTTTCTATGGCTTTGATAGTAATTGGTTTGATTATAGCTGCCTAATAAACCCAAGCATGTTCTAGGCAATTATTTTGTATTTTCTTAACTGCCTTTAAAATGTTTGGATTTATGGGGGGGTGGGGGCGGTGGCTATAAAAGGATTGTTGATGTATCTTCTAAATTTCAGAAGATCTTGCCCCGCTGGAGGGGGTGTGTTTTTGCACACAATACTTGATAGCTATTTCTTTAGTTGAATTGGGTTTATTGTACTCACGATAAAATTAAGTAAGGAATAATATAGTTTATTGATTTCTTCATATAAAAAGTATTTATGTTTAAATTTTGAGTTAGTTAGGAAGGGCGCACGAGCGAGCATTGGTTAGTATAGAGTTTAGAGTTAGAGTGAGAGTAGGGCAGACTAGCTAGCCCAGAGAGGGCTACACATAGAGGTCCTGCCCTCTACTGTATAAATTAAGAATTTCAATTAATTACAAATATTTGTAACTTCTTTTTAAATAATAAAAACGCCAACAAGGATCATCAAAACAAAATACTTATAACTACAGTAATTGCTTTATTTGTTGTTCCAAATACTTTACCGACCCTGTGAAGAAACTATTATCCCATCTAGTATTGCAAATAAGCCCTTTAATACTTAAATTGTTAAATTTTATTAAAAATAAGCCAAGAATAAAACTTATTTCGTTAAAAAAATACTTTCTCTATTAGAAGTAAATCACTATTCCTGTACAATAATCAATATTGATTTTACTTCATTTTCTTGATCAATAAAAATAGAAAGTGCTGCTCCATTTTCTATTTATGAAACTCTCAATAAACAAATGAATCAAAAATTATATTTCTATATTATAGTATTAAATAGTAATCAAGAAGAAAAAGTAAAAGAATATATAAGGAAATTGTGAGATATTCTAATTCTGGCAATAAACATTACAAATTTAAACCTAGTACCCACACTTGAATCATCATTCGCCCTTGAACTCAACCTTTTCCAATTAAATATTTGTAAAGAACATAATAATCTAAAAGTTTTATTTCCAATAAGTAGGTACTCTAGGAAAGAAACTATAGCAAGAATAAATACAGCGTTCATGGCAAATTATAATAATATCATTCTTATATTCTTGAAAATTACCTGTCATAGTTTCATAAAAGAAAAATATGAAACTAATGTATCGATTGATTGATCTATTTATAACTGTTTTTTTTTTTTTTTAATCAATGGTCATTAATTTTGCCTTTCCCCTACATTTCGATAGTAACGAATAAAACATAATAGAAATTGTTTCTTATGAGTTTGATAATACGAAAATCATTCAATAACTTGACAGAGACAAAGAATTGGTATATCAAAGTTTTCAATAGAATTTGTAAAGTCATTATTTCACTACATATAACCAAGTCCTCTTAGAAATCTACACTTAAAAAAGTTTCATATTTCACTAAAAAAAGTATAAAAAAAATCTGGTGTGAAACACTCACACAACTTTCTCTTACTCCAGTTCTCAAAATGATAATTGACAAATTTTATAGTTTGTGTACCAAATTTAATGAAATTCGTCGAAAACTGAAAAAAAACTGTTCAGTAAAAGCGCACTTCCGGTTTACTAATTTTCTTGAAACTCGGAATTTCAGCCATCCATTTATTTCTAACTAATTATGTTTGGATGATAGAATTGTATAATCAACTAGGATAGCACTTTAGATGAAAATCTAACCCTACCCCTCCCCTAAAAGTGCCCTTAAAAGAATTTTCCCAGAGAAATGTTTTAGATAAAAGTTGTAGATCTTTGCATGTTTAGTTTATATACGAAGTGTTCATAAAAATCGTCGGAGCCATTTTTGAGAAAATTTTGAAAAAGTGAATAAATCATTTAGTAAAGTGGTAAAGTAAACGCACTTCCGGTTATCCGATTTTTTTCAAACTCGGAATTTCAACAACATATTTAATTCTAATTAACATTATTTAGATGACAGAATTGTCTAATAAACTGAAATAGCACTTTAGATGGAAACCTAACCCCACCCCTCCCCCAAAAGTGCCCTTCAATGCATTTTCCCGGAGAAATGTTTCAAATAAAAGTTGTAGCTCTTTGTATGTGTGGTTGATATAAAGTTTAAAGAAAATCGTCGGAGCCATTTTTGAGAAAATTGCAAAAACGTAAAAAAAACAACTAGTAAAGTGGTACTTCCGGTTGAGGAATTTTGACAGATAACGTACCGTCAGATCCCATGGTGATACCTAAACGGAATATCAAGTTTCAACTTTCTACGGTTTTTCGTTTTTGAGCTATGCTGTTCACATACTACATACACACACACACACACACACACACACACCCGGACACACGGACACACACACACAGACCATTTGCTAAAAACCACTTTTTTGGACTCAGGGGACCTCAAAACGGATATTTCCGGTGCAAACTCGATATCGAAAATTTGACACGATTACAATACTTCCTCTTACTAGGAGTAAGAGAAAGTAATAACGAACTAAGATGCACAACTCAAGGATAGTAAGTTTAAATAAAACTGTGTATAGACGCGTAAACTGTTGCTCGTGTATATAGCGACGTGCTCGTATAGTCGTATATGATATAATGCTCCTCTCGTTGTATATGATTATTATTTATTATTATTATTATATTATTATTATTATTATTATCCGATCTCGGGTGGGCCATGTCCCGGCACTGCAGCCAACAGAGGCTTATTGTGCCACCCCCGATAGTTCCTAGTAGACAAACCCTCCCTCCTTAAGGAGTTTCAGGGCCTTCATCACCAGGTCGTTTTGAGCTACTATCTCCTCAGGTCGCAAAGTACCGAAGTGTATATGATAGAGTTTATATATCGGTGTTGGCCACACTCACACCAAGACATCTGTCCTAGTGGGCGACCTTGGTAGTTTGCTGACCTTATTTAGGTCAGTGGCCAACCTTATCGGTGCTTGCTTTTGATGTAAAGTATTGAAAAGAGCTTTGTTGTTTGTTTGGCCGGCATTGTCTAGAAGACGGCGGCCTGCTAGGTCGCTGGTTATAAATTGCTCTTTTATTACTGCCATCCTTTGTTAAGATAGCAGCTGGCTGGAACCACTTTGACATTGGTATGACTTTCCATGTCATTACAAAAATAAGCCAAGAATAAAACTTATTTCGTAAAAAAAAATACTTTCTCTATTAGAAGTAAAGCGTATAAGCCAAGGGAGAAGGAACGGATTAGCTCGGTGGTAGCGCGCAGGACTAGTAACGTGGAGGTTCTGGGTTCGAATATAGCATGCTGCCCTTACATTTTATCATCCTAGGAGCCTCTACAGCTCACTGTCCGGTGATGAGTAGTGTTGTCTATAGCTAGAGAACACTGCCCGGAGGCAATACAGTGCACTGAGAAGGCTGCGGGAGACACAATAGATCTTCCAGGTCGCAGTGCAATAGTACCCTATAACGAATCTAAAAAATCTACAATCTAAAATGATAGAATTGTGTAATTTCAACAGATAATGGCTCAAATATCTACCTATGAAAATTGCAAATAGGACAATCAGTGATAATAGCATTAAAACTAATCCTAAAACCATAGGGAATTATTTGTAAATTAGCTGACCTTAAATTACCTTAATTAGATGATGAATTTTAAAGTTGTTGTGGATTGGTTGCGCAGAGTTGGAAAGTATCAGAGATATTTCCATCCATGATAAGCCTGTTTCTTTATGTGGTCATCTCAGTGTGATAAACATAGATTTGCACAGAACAAATTTAGTATTGTAACAAAACTGTTTGACAAAAAGCAACCTGATTATATGCGAACACTCGAAACCGGTCGAAGTCCACAAAAAAGAAGCAGGCTATCACAGAAAATATCTCTGATGATGAATTTTATGCTGAAACAATTGGAGCTCTTAAATCTTAAAAAATGGTTGTTCCAAAGATAAACTAGTGATTTTCGTATAATTAGGGGTTGTAATTTGAATGTATAGTTATTTCTACAATATAATCACTAAGGCCTCCTTACAATACTTTAAGGCCTCCTTACTTTACTAAGTCAGTAAATTTAAAAGATGCCTGATATATCCGAAAGAAATGAGTATATTATGCAAATTAGATGCCCAATTAAAACAAGTGTTCTGAAGATTTATGTTTGTAGAACTATAATTTATTATTATTTATGTAATCAATGAGGTAATAGAAATTAATTTCAGAGTAGCGTGGTAGCATGCTGAACTCTTATGGTGAAGGTCCCGGTTTTGAGTCCAGTGTTACCTTTAGATTTGCCCTTCCTAGATCACCTTAGATCACCCAGTGTTACCTTAGATCACCCCACAATTCACTGTTCAGTGATGGCGAGCTTCGTACTGAAAAGGCCCCGCCCTGAAAAGGCGCCTTTTACTCTCTCTGGACTATTTTCAAATAGATATTCTCACTCATCATTTCTTTTTGTATCCTAGAGCACAAAACATGCATTTTCTGTGAAAAATCAATTACAAAAATCTGGAAATAAACTATAATATTTCCTTTTAAACCGAATTTTAAAAAAATGAATTACATGGGGTGTACGGGAAGTAGGGACGAAAATTAAAGTGCTATAGAACATACAAAATTTATTGAAAATGTAATTTTTTATTACAAACACATTAAGTAACATCTCTCATTTATGTATGAAAAATTATATCCTCCATATGGACCACCCAAGGCCGCGGGGCAACGGAGCAACGCGTTCACAAACATTTGGTGGGATGCCATTAATAACCATTAACTTGGTGATAAATTCAGTTGTTGGGCTCGTCGGCGAACCGATTTTCTAGGGGCTTACGATGATCACATTATCATGCACAACAGCAATGTTTTCTCCTGTTCGAACAGAACGCGGTCGTCCTGTTTCTTAACATTTGCAACAGAAACCGTGGTCTCAAACTTCTGGATCAACTTACGAACTGAGGCTTCGGTTGGATGGAACAGCTTTCACTGTTTTTGTAAACTTTTTATCACTTGAATACGTTGCTGAGTTGTCATCTGCTCTATGACGAAAATAAACATTAAACAACAATGCTCACCACACAAACGCTATCAGGCTACTAATGGGAAGGATAGCAGATAACAAACATGAAAAAAAAACATTGCCCGCCAACCGTCATATGACAAAAATGGCGCCCAATTCAATTTCATCCCTACTTCCAGTACACCCTATATAATGGCGTGATAATTCAGATTTATTTGGTCAAAGAAAGAACCATAAGCCCTAGCTTGTTGAACGAGCTGTATACATAGCTTTGGGATTATTGCTAAATTCACTACTTGAAATCAAATCAAATCAATTTAGTAAAAAAAAAAAAAAAAAAAAAACCATGTCATCTCTCAGAGTATAAATCTTGTTAATCCCTTAAAAGAAATCTTGTTAATCCCTCGCTTAATCATATATAAGATGAATAGAATTTTACGAAAGAAAAATGTCAAGGTTATTTTCAACGTTTAGATTAAAGTTTTGAATCTTGAAGGTCTCTTTAGTTATGAAAATCAATCTTCTTTATAAAAACAGGATTAAAGGAAAGTGCCTATTAGGTAATTTAATTAATGATTTTAAGATTCTTCTCTCTATACATGTCAAAACACTTTCTCCAAAAGTTAAGTTATAAATTGTTTGAAGTAATTATATATAATTTTGTTTACATTGTTAGTAATTTAATCTATCTAAGGTTTATTAATTATTATATTTAAGTTTATTATATATAAGGCTTGGTTAATTATTATATGATCCTATGAGAGAGAGAGAGAATCTTATAACGTGTGTGATAATGTGCTATTTGATGCGTAGTGAACAAATTGGATTAGATAAACTACACAAGGGAGTCACTAGTTTTTGTATATTCATTAGTGGGACATTAATATTAGCTGTACTTTAGGGACTACACCATAGTTCTGGCCTTTTTACCTTTTTTTAGTATAACCCTAATAAATTATTCTCTTTACCATCGTAATTTAGCTTTATCCTACTGTATTATTTACATTCTCTTGCATCCTCTTTGCCTTCTTTTCTCTTTCGTTCAAAGAAAAATTATTAAATATAATTAATAACAAATTTTAAACAATAAATAACATTAATTTAAAACAACTTAATTCTAAATAAAACAAAAATAAAAATCTAATTACATTACAAAATATTAATGTAATACGTAAAATATAGTGATAAAGTGTTTCACATCATAATTAAAAAAAAAAGATTATACCTTTATATAAACTAGAAATAATTAACACTTAAAAAGAAATGATTATCACTTGTGATAAATTGTACTAATTAGTGAAATTAACACAAATGAAAATTTATCCTAAGAAAAAAATGTAAAGAAAATACGTTAAGGCAGAGAAAAGTAAATAAATTATTAGCGAACCTGAAAAAAAAAAAAATTATTCACTAGCAGTGAATGAATCCCAGTGATGACACTGTTTATCTTAATTAATTAAAATGGTTGGAATCATATAATAAGGAAAATGTTATTTAAAATAGAATAATTATATATGAAAGTCAAGCTATTCTATGCATTCACCAAATTCATAAAAAAAACTGGGCACCTCAAAAATTAATTTTTTTCACCCATTCCACAAGCATTCTTAATTCGAACAATTTTATGAATTTTAATTTTTTTTTATCTATTTTAACTTATAACTGTTTAAAATTATAGTTTTTCATTAAAATAAATATCAATGTGTTTAAAGATAAATTATAAATCCCCCAATGTAAATATTCACGATAATGGGGTGGAGGTTTAGTCGCATTTATATTGGGCCACCAAGTAAATATTACGTTCACTAAGTGTTCCCAATTGGCCAATTATAATTAATAGATTATACAATGTAATCTACAATGAATTTACACAAATTGGGGTCATTTATAATAAGGTTCCGATTAAATAGCGTTTAATATACATTTTAAACAATTATTGTTTGATCGATATATAGATATCTATATTATATATATATATATATATATATATATATATATAGACTATCATATTTTATGCATAAATTAAGAAATACTAACCATAAATACAGCTATTTAATACAATACATCCCATATAACAATAGCTGTATTTACTACTAGCTAAGCGCTTCTCATCCTTTTCATTGGCGGGATAAATTTGAGTGTAGCAGAATTTTGAGGGAAATGAACGTTTTCGTATCTCTACGAACCAAATGGGATGAGGGAGTATTATTACTCACACAGGCTGAATTATTGTTATTATTCATAAGAGAGCAGGGCAACCAGAATCTGCGCTATCTAAAGCCTCTATAAGCCCATTAGTTATCCCAAAGAAGAATAGCAACTACCCGGGTTTCAAACAAGAGTCCACCCGATTCACCTAAGATTTATCATAATCCGAATAAATTGGACTATAGTCCTAAAAGGAAATCACCTTAGCTCTTCCACAGACATCCTGTCCAGAAAACCAAAGATCCTGAACCTAAGTTCCAACCTAAACAATCTGTAATGGGATGTATGGAGTGTTTCTTCCTCTGAATCACAGACTCTACATATCGGGTCCCTGACATGAGTCCCATTAAGTAGAGGTGTCTCCTTAAAATTACAATGTGCAGTAAGGAATCCAATCAGATGGCCGAGAGAGGTCCGAGAAATACCCAGCAATATCTCACTTATAGATCCAATTGCCCCCCCCCCCCCCATGTGGCTTTGTGATGGCATATCACAAGTCAAATTAGTTCCCTGCTGTCCGCAAGGAACGCCAAGCTCGTTATAAAAGGAAACAAAGCCAACCAATGGTTGGGGATGAAGCACTGTCCTACTTCCCCTACCACAGGGGTCTAAATTGAAGGAAAAAGGGACAGTGGAGGCCCCCATTCTATCACCATCTTCAAGAGCAATAGTATTTAGTTATTAATTTTAAACCCCCTGAAACTCCTATCACATTCTGGATCCTACCGCTGCCACCAGAATGTGATAAGAGTTTCAGGGGGTTTAAAATTAATAACTAAATACTATTACTACTGCACTATAATTCTACACTTATGATTCTAAGGACTTGACTTATGAGATTAAGAGACGGGGAGATAAACTCAATGAGAGACTGAGAGATAGGCAAGACTCGATGTTTGTGTTTTGCTGATCGCACGGAAAGTGTCTTTGCTCTTGAAGATGGTGACAGAATGGGGCCTTCACTGTCCCTTTTTCCTTCGATTTAGACCCCTGTGGTAGGGGAAGTAAGATGGTGCTTCATCCCCAACCACTGGTTGGCTTCGTTTCGTTTTATACGAGCTTGGCGTTCCTTGCAGACAGCAGGGAACTAATTTGACTTGTGATATGCTATCACAGCTTCTTAGCACATAGGATTGAACTTCCCTATGTTCCTGAAGCAATCAATCTGTCCCAGAACTTCATTAAACCCCAACCCAAACGTCTTTGTCGCGGCTCTTGTAACTTCTGTGCTCCAATTTGTGGATACGTAAGATAGCAAAAGGTTGGAAGAATGCAGAGGATATTCCTAAGATTCATCATAGTCCGAACAAATCGCTTCCCTTCAAGCTATTGGGTAACTTAGCACTCCCACATCCCTAAGCTACATTAAAGGCTAACGAAGCTCAACCGCAGAGTGAGAGTGAGAGGGGATTTTCTTTCTCCTGCTCTCTGACGGGTTACCATAATTTATGTGTGACCTGGATTCCTTGCAGCAAATTTTTGTGGCAGCACCTTTGCGGAGAAGTTTTTACTGCATCTCAACAACCTGCAAATACACTTCTACAGTCTACTCCTATGTCGCGCGGAAGAAAGAAAGTCCTGGTCGTTGGGAGTAGATGTTACATTGGCTAGAGGATATTTCCTTAGTGTACCAAGACCAACACATTTCTTTGGTTCGGGACTCTGCTAAAGTGGGGGCCAGAATCTAATCCAGTTTTGGTAATTTTCCAGAACGGGTGAACTCCTGGCTATTGTGGGACTTGGCTCTGCTACATCTCTGGAAATGCACTGGCACTTCTTTAAAGCGTCACAAATTGTGACCCTTCGTGAAGGAGGGTGGAGCTCAATCCTTATGGAAAGCTATTTCAGATTCGGCAGCTGGAAGCTCTGGTGGTGGGGGCAATCCCTCAATTATCTCTGTGCATCCATGGTTGGGTAACGAGAGTCCGAATGTACAAATGGATGAAAATCTAGAAAATTCCTTCTATGCTTGTGGAGGAAAGCATACTAGTTGAAACCGGGGAGTAGTCTGGGATAACTTTTGGCTCTAGTCAAAGGAAAAATCTGGTTTGAAAACTCACAGGAATTTCTCTAAATATAATTATACAATTTAATCAAGGCATTTTGTTTTTGTTTAAATTATATCGTTATAACGTTTAGTTTGGCTGGCCATAAAAATGGTGGCGGGGATTTTTCTTGTATACCTGCGCGATTTTATGTGGACCGCTCTATGTCAAAACACCAAAAAAAGCTTGTGTAAATTTAAATTTAAACTAACTGGGCAGACACTCTGACAGCAAGCATTCGAAGCATTGAATAAAATCGTTGTAGCCGTTTTCAAAACCAATTCTGCAAAATCGCAAACTTCTGGTTCAACCGATGTGCTGCTTCAAATTCGAAATTTTGGCAACATGTTTAAAGTTTTTTTTTTTTTTTTTTTTTTTTTTTTTTTTTTTTTTTTTTTTTTTTTTTTTTAATTTTAGGCGAGTCAACGGTTCTTGGCGTCCAGAGTCTTCTCAGGAATGCACTGCCAGCCTCCTCACTCTCGCTACAGACAACAACTGTTAATCACCGACCGAACAGTGAACTGTAGGGGCTCCTAGGAAGAAAAAAAATCTAAGGGGTAGCACTGGACTTGAACTAAAGACCTCCGCGTCCCTGCTGAGCTAATCCTTTCCCTTCTTTTTACATCTGATCAATATTATATGAAAGATAGAATCGTATAGTAAATAACGTAGTAATTACCATTTTAGACGAAAGTATAATAGCGCTTCAATCATCAAAATGCTTCTTTAAATGAATTTTCCCAGAGAAATGTTTCTAAATAAAAGTTATAGCTCTTTGTATGTGTATAGCTGATATATTAAGTTTAAAGAAATTTCCTTTTGGAACAGTTTTCGAGTAAATATAAAAAAAAAAAAAACTTAAAAAATCCATTTAGTAAAAATGGTACAGTTTTGATGAAATATAACCTTATCCATCCTGGTCCCTTTTGTGAAAGTTAAATTAAATATCAAGTCTTGATCTTTCCACGATGCTGCGTGCTGGACCAATTTCTTAAAAAAAAAAAAAAAAAAAAAATTTTTTCCATCTCAGGGGGGATCTCAAAACCTTTATTTCCGGTGAAAACTTGATTTTAGTGAATCTGACAGGATTTGGACAAACAGTAAGCGAAAGTTAAAAAAAGAAAAGAAAAAGAACACAAACAAAGAAGTCAACGTGTCTAAAATAACAATGTCCATGTTCACATAATATCTATAACAGTATCTATCATAATAATGTCAAATAATAAAATGTTAATGCGAATAAAAAAAAAAATAAAATAAAATAAAATAAATAACATAAAAAGCAATAAAGTTATGTTAAATAAATAAAGATATATCAAAAAATATTATATAGTAACTTTCCTTAGACGTTGAAACATTATAAGGTTACCCAAGGGCATTTGTAGGCTACCACCCCCCTTAGCGCTTCTTAAAGACGTATGGGGTAAATATTGGCACAAGGTACAATTTATATTTCCTCTAGAGGAATGGAGTTTGAAGAAATATGATGTGTGTAGTTA
Source organism: Triatoma infestans (assembly GCA_011037195.1). NCBI lineage: Eukaryota > Metazoa > Arthropoda > Insecta > Hemiptera > Reduviidae > Triatoma > Triatoma infestans. The sequence goes on from JAAEAF010014281.1 coordinate 38,278, forward strand.
ATATATATATAGGTGTGTATGTTTGGGTGGAAGTTCAAATCTACTACGAAGCACTAGCAAATATTACATAACCACATATACTCCTATATACAGAATAAAGTAAAAAAATAAAAAAATAAAAAAAAGAACATCAAAAAAGAGGTGATACCTTTTACAAATAAATCTATATTGCTGTAGTATTGGAAAATATTATAGTGTTTATATAGATGCCATATTAATATTATATTTTATATTATAATAATATAAATGTTAACGATGTAACGTTAAATTAAAGTGCAAGAATAATTTCTAAAAAAATCTGGTGTGAAACACACACACAACTTTCTGTTACTTCAGTTCTCAAAATTATAATTGCCAAATTTTATATGTTGTATACTTGATTTAATGAAATTCGTCGAAAACTGAAAAAAAAAAAAAACTGTTCAGTAAAAGCGCACTTCCGGTTTACTAAGTTTCTTGAAACTCGGAATTTTGGCCATTTATTTCTAACTAGCTAAACCGACCACGCTTCGCTGTGGCTCAGTCTGATTTTTAGGCTTAACCATGCGTGATTTTGATAATTTTTGTTTCGATGCTTTAGAATACCCTGTCTACTAATTCTTCTTTTGAGTGTACAATGTTGCAGAAATTAGATGGGAAGGTGATTTTTCCCGTTTCCGGATTTGTAGGAACAGTGCTGTTACCGAATTCGAGTAATTAATTATCTTGAAAATATGGCAGCTGTTGGATCGCTTTGAAGTTGAACTCTCATATTCGTGGTTAAATGAATTTTTTTTACTATGCTCCAAAGAGTTGAATATTTCAAGGAGGCATGCAATTTATCAACTGGTGTTGAGCGAGGTATCACTGGAAACGTTTGCCTGAAGTCACTGGCTATAACACCAATGCTTCACCAAATGGAACCTGATTATTTCGCAAGTGTTTCAATGTATTGTCTAATGCTTCCAATGACTTCTTATAAGCCATTGTACACTCAATCCATACAATGATTTTGCATGCCCGAAGAACCTTTCCCAATCTTGATGTTTTAGAAATATTACATGTTGGGTTTTCTGTGAAGTGCATGTTTAAGTCATGACAGCTAAGGAGCTGAATGCACGGTTCTACCTCCTTCCATCGACGCAGCAGCAATATCTGAAGAAGCAAGTGCTAACGCAATATGGCCGTTTGAACGGATTTTAGCTCGGAATTTCCCGTTTTCGTGGGAACTTCGGAATAGAGTTGAGAAAGTGGTTCAGAGAGTAAGCCACCATCGCAACGCGCCTGAGTATGTCTATTTCTGCCAACTCGCGAAACGCTCGCGAAGAACGTAGGAACTTCGGACTAAAAAGTATATATAAACACTCATATAGAAATGCAACGTTGTGTAAAAATTTCAAGTCAATCCATCGAATACTTTTCGAGTTTTGCGGCCACAAACATACGGAAATTGCTGAATTTTTATATATATAGATTAATTTTATTTTAATGATAGCACTTTAGAGAAAAACGTAACCCCACCCCTTCCCTAAAAGTGCCCTTAAATGAATTTTTCCAGACAAATGTTTTAATTAAAAGTTGTACGTGTTTGTATGTGTAGTTTATATGAGAAGTTTCAAAAAAAAAAAAAAAAATCGACGGAGCCATTTTTTGAGCAAAAAGCAAAAAAAGTGAAAACAATCATTTAGTAAAGTGGTAATGTAAAAACACTTCCGGTTATCCAATATTTTTCAAACTCTCGAAATTTCAAAAACATATTTAATTCTAATTAACATTATTTAAATGACAGAATTGTTTAATAAACTGAAATAGCACTTTAGATGAAAACCTAAGCCCACCCCTCCCCCAAAAGTCCCCTTAAATGAATTTTCCCGGAGAAATGTTACAAATGAAAGTTGTAGCTCTTCAAGTTTAAAGAAAATCGTCGGAGCTATTTTTGAGAAAAACGCAAAAAAGTAAAAAAAAAAACAAACAAAAAAGAAAACTAGTGAAGTGGTATTTCCGGTTGAGGAATTTTGACAGATAAGGTATTGTCAGATCGCATGGTAATACCTAAACGGAATATCAAGTTTCAACTTTCTAAGGTGTTTCGTTTTTGACCCATGCTGTTCACAGACATACGTACACACACACACACACACACACACACACACACACATGTTCTAAAAACCACTTTTCTGGACTCAGGGGACCTCAAAACGGATATTTCCGGTGAAAACTAGATATCGAAAATTTTACACGATTACAATACTTCCTCTTACTAGGTGTAAGAAAAAGTAAAAAAAAAAACATTCAAAAAAATTACGATATTAACATTTTAGTGGCTAAAATTATTTGTGAATTAAATAAAATATTATTTGCAAATCTGTGTTTTGAAACACCTTTAATGTGGCTTTCTTTCATGTTTATATTCCATTCTTTTTTTTTAAATTTTATTTTACTAGTAAATATTCTTTTTAGGAAAAGAATTCAAAATTATCAAATTCATCTTATAATTGTAATGGGATCTGAATCATTAAAGATTCATAGTGTGAACGGAGAAGCACACATTAAATGAATCAAAAGTTAGTTACTCCCCACCTAGGCCCTACTAGGTTAGTAAGGGACAGTTCGGTTCATATAAATAGAGCGAGAGCAGTACAATATAGGAGAGTTTTACGAGCAGTTCACGACCAGTCAGCAACCTATCTACTACCTTCTCATTACTCAACCAGTCTGTCTCTTTATATATATATATATATCTCGCTACCTAACCTTTATTTTACTGTAAAGTCTTTGCAGTTTCTGTGCTCTATACATCATTATACAGTGTTCAGCATATCATCTAGTTTATTTCTCTAAAATCCATTCTCTCACATTGTCTCTCTCCTTCTCATATCCATGATTACATAAAGCAAAACTTTTCTTACTATCATCGTACTTCATTCGAGGGTCATGCATAAGTAAAGTGACAAATAAATAATTGTTTTGGTTGGTTCCAGCAGAGCTGGAAAGCATCAAAGATATTTTCCGTGATAGCCTGCTTCTTTTCTATGGTCATCGACGGTTGATTACGCTTGTTACAATTAAATTTGCTTTGTGAAAGTCTATGTTATTACACTGTTTTTGACAAAAACATCCTGGATGATGGGCGAACACCTGAAACCAAAGTTGCAGGCTATCATGGAAAATATCTCTGATAAATATTAATTATTTTTTATCGAAAAAGTATCTACAGAAGCAACACGATATTTTCAATATCACACATATGTACTCGAAGAGCTTTCAAAACATATATTTCTGATGAAAATTAAATTTCGAAAACTGACACATTTCCAATATTGCCTCTTACTGCAATAAGAGAAAGTAATAACAAATAAATAAAAAAAAATTAAAACAAAAATTTATCATCCCTTTGCTTATACGAAATATTCTTTTCCAATAAGCCTTCCAATCAATCATATAAATTATCTCTTCCATTCTGTTGGTTTAAAAATATGAAATATTGTTATTTTAATAGAATCATAACAGTGACCACCACCATAACAGCTGGAAAACAATAAATTTTTCTGTGAATTAGACTGGAAACATTTTTTTTTTTTTTTTAAATTACTTGTTCAATTGTAGATAGCAGTTATATTTAATAAACAAAAACCAAATAAATCAAGGGATATACACTCTTTATAATTATCTCTTACAGTTTCTAGAAGATATAATGCTATAGCGTCAAGTTTTTGAAATAATGTACAACATTTCTTAAATTCAAAAAGTTACAGCAAGTACAAACGTGAAATTCGGTTTAGATTCCACCATCTCATTTGACATGTAAAAGTATCCGGACAAAAATCCATGAAATGAAATGCCATTTTTAATGGCTTTTCTTCAGTTTTTTTCCACAGTTTTCTCCTTAATAACTTAAATGATTTTTCTTTAAATGCTAGTGCTTTTTTAAAACCACAGTTGCCATCCGAGTATGAAGTAGTTTCGCATATGAACATGTTGGAATAGTATAATAAGCCTGGGCAAATAGCTATTATAAATAAACCTTTACGCTTAGATTGTAGATTGTTGTAAGGGATTATTGCACTGCGACTTGAAAGATCTATTGTGTCCCCCCCCGGAGCCTTCTCCAATGCACAGCCAACCTCTAAGCAGTGTTCTCTAGCTACAGACAAAACTGCCCATCACCGGACAGTGAGATGTAGAGGCTCCTAGGAGGAAAAAATCTAAGGGCAGCATGCTGGATTCGAACCCGGAACCTCCGCGTTGCTCGTCCAGCGCGCTACCAGTGAACCAATCCCTAGAGACGGGACGCCAATTAACTAGGGACGGAGACTGTGTACTGTGTTTGTGCTTGTCTGTAAAGTGTAGAGTGTGTGTCAGTTTAAGTGTATTGTGCACTGTTCTGATGTAGTGCATGGAGTACTGAGCTGTGGTAGGTAACCCGTGGGGTCGCTACTCCCCAAGTAAGTGCATGCAACAGATACCCCTTGCGGGCAACCTTTACTACGCCTAAGTCTATGGCCTAAAGTTTTTCACCCACCATTCTTGTGAGATCTCTATTGTGCATCCATGCTTTGATGTCGCATTCAGGTGGTATCTTGCAATATTATAAAAGGATTCTATGTGGAGATCTGCCGCCTTGATCTTGCCATTATTTTTTGAATTACCGAGTATCCAGACTAACAAAAAAAAAAAAAAAACCTTATTTTTGCTATTAATTTTCAAAGCAGTTCCACATCAGTCTTGAATTGACTTGTAGGAACCTAATGGCTTGTAGAATAGACTGGCTGTCTGAGAAGAAAACGACATAACGATTCAGGAATTATAGATCCCTATTCTTAACAATTTCAGCAGTCAGATATTCATTGCTCAGGCAGTGGTTAACTTACTGTAATGGCATCTAGCAGAGAGAAGAGAGGCTCTCTCTGGTTAACAGAGACTACTCTCTAACTTAGGCAGGCTAGAGTGGGAGAACCTGTGTATATAAGCCAGTGAGAATCTATCTAGAGGATATCTATCAGATTCAACCATACATCGCATCGTGTCATATCTCTACTCCCACATTTTATTCTATCAGTTTCATTATAAAGTCTAGTGCAGTTTGTGTAATACTTATAGCTACATTATAACAGTATCTTCATATCTCGTTTATTCAATCAAATCCAATTTCTCTCCTCAACAACTCCATTATACTTACATAGACTTACCGAGATCTCATATCTCCGGATTAGCCTTGTATACGAAATAAAATTTAATTATTAAATGTGGATGAAATACAAAAATATAAATATATTAATATTACTAGCAGATATGATTTTAGTTTTTTATATAGCAAGAAAAAGATGGAAAGAGATTTGTATTTTGTACAAAGTTCAGTGATTTGAGGGTTTTATATATATAAAAGGCTGGAAGTTCCATAACAATGTCTAATATTTCAAACTTCAAGTTGCCCTTACCAGCTAGCTGCTTTTTCAACTGTACATTCCGAATCAATACCAGTAGACTAGTTTTGTAAGAGAAGAGATATCATCCCTGTACACCAACGTATTCATTCTGTAACCTCCCCTTACTGCTTACACTTTCTATATCCCCTATTATATCATATATATTATATTCCATCCAACAAACATCGGTTCTAACTGAAGAATCTAAAACCTAATCTCCAATCTTATTGTTTGTATTTGATCACATGTTGCCAAATAATATTGGATAGGGCGTGTTTTTTTTTTTTTTTTTTTTCTAGTTTTTTATGCTACAAAGTTGTTTGCTCAGTAAATAAAAATCTTAATCCTCCTTGTAAAACTAACAGTTGCCAGAATAGATTACAAAAAAAAAATAAATAAATAAAACTTGGTTATGAAATAAAATGTCGCTTTATTTTGATCAAACTTTTCCTAAAGCTTTTTGTTCATATTACTCAAAGTAATTTTAGTTAATTAATTAATTATATTTTAGTTAATTAATTATTATCAGCTATTATCAGTGGATTTATCTGCAATTTCGAAAAAATTTAAGACAATCGCCGTATATCCTCTTACTTGTTAAAGTGACCTAAAATGTTTTCAATTTGTCTAGAAAAATGATTAATCTGACTGAAAATTGCGGCACTACCAACTAAACGAACAATATCAATCGCCAGCACAGCCTAGTTCTTTTATACTGGGCTGCGCGAAACTGAATGATATGATATGAAACTGAATAGCCGAAGTCATAGCGTAGATAAAAAACAAATGTAAGGGTGTTGTGAGGAGATGTTGGTTGTTGCTTGATGAGTGATAAACACCTTAAGATTTGGTTTAAGATATATAATTGATATATGTAACTAACTGCCAGTGATATAACTAACTGCCAAGGACTTTACACTTTAGAGTTTAGAACTGAACTGAACTGACAGACTGACGTGGCTAAATGATATGTACGGAGTGTGAATCAACAGAATGATGTCTGATATGTAAGACTGAATTCAACAGAATGAATCTCTGACTGTCCATCTCTTATATATATATATACACTGGCCGAGCCTCTCCTCTCTGTGCGAGAGGGGCTGTTTCTCTCCGCTAGAGTGGATGAGTGGTGGGGGTTTCACCAAAACCCCTACACAAATAAAATAAACTTTTTACTTTCTCAAACGAGTAAGTATTGCAATCGTATCAATCATTCAATCATTCATTTGCACCACCAAGTTTTCACCAGATATACACGTTTTGAGGTCCCCTGAGTCAGAAAAGTGGTTTTTAGAAATTGGTGTGAAATCGCAGAAACTTCAAACTAGATATTTAGTCTTTAGTTCTACCAGCGGATCTGAAAATAAAGTTTTTTATTAAAATCGGTGAACCGGAAGTGACATTATACTGAATGGATTATTCAGTTTTTTTTGTTGTAATTTCCCTGAAAATAGCACCAACGATATTTTATTATTGGACGTTTCGGACACCTTGGTGTCCTTCCTCAGGAACTGTTAAGGAAGAATGGAGAGTTAAATGCTGGAGGAGGTTATTGAATATAAATATTTAAGTTTATTTTAGAAAAAAATAAAAAGTTTCTTCTTTGGCCCCAGCCAACTAATTTTTTTTAGCTTGTTTAATCAACAACGGCCAAACATAAATACTGTTTACATTAATATTCTTTATACTTTGAATATTAACTAAACATATAAAGAGCTTGTCTTTAAGCGTTGGTCTAGCGGCTAGCGCACTCGCCTTTCGTGCAAGAATTCAGGGTTCGATTCCCGTGAAGGCAAAGACGGTGTTGATCCAGCATCGTGATAAAAAGTGGGAAGCTACAGTTAGTAGCGCCCTAGGTAGCGAAAACCGGAACTAAACAGCGTAGGAACTGCGACGTGCTTACCATACGCCCCTAATCAAATCGCCGTCTGCCAAGCCTTGGCCCTTCATGGGCTATTGTGCCATAGGGCAGTGTATAAAGAGCTACAACTTTTCACCTGTTATTTGAAACATTTCACCCAGGAAAATTCATTTAAGAGGGGCATTGGATGAAAGGTGGGGGTGGGGGTCATGATTTTCTGTAATAGGCTATTTTAATATACGATTCTATTATCCATATAATCAGAGATTAAATAAGTTTGCCGAAATTTCGTGTTTAAAGAAAAACAGTTGACCGAAAGTGTCATTTTTATGAAACATTTTTTTCACTTTTCTATGTTTTTTCCATAAAAACACCAATGGGTTTCATGAAACTAAACATCTAGTTTTAATAATAGTTACAAACTTCAACTAAACGCAGTCAAAATTTGTATTGGATAAAAATTTAATAGTAAATTAAATTCTAAACCAGTTTTCTATCGAAAACCTTTACAGGATAGATTAGATTAGATTCGAACGGGAAGGGCGAGCCTTATTCCACTGCGACCTACAATAAGAGGTCTATTGTGGTTCCGCTAAAATTATAGCACACCCCTCAGCTTCGCCCTCTTAATAAAAGGCCTAGCCAAAGCTGAGAGTGGGTCCGTCAAGAAGCTCATGGCTTCGAGATTGCTTGTCGCCAGTTGAAGCAACCTTGTCCTCGCCAGGCCGTGTAAAGTAGTATTTTACATTTTAGATTCTTTCATTATAAAGGGAAAAAAACTATCTTTTAAAATTGAAGGTTGCTAAATTTCAAATGATGATTCTGCTAAATCTGAAGACTGGAAATTTTGCATGTGATGAACAAACACATACTTTAAATCCAAATTTACATATTCTGCAATCACATAAATTACATCAAACTATTTAATATGTTGACAAGATATATATTGCAGACACATTGTTTCTAGGTTAATTATATCCAGTCACAGATGGCAGTAAATTGCTGTCTGTCAAAGCGTTAATATGTATTATTAACTGATTAAACAATTAGATGAGCGGCTCTCTATAATTATATGTAACTCTCTAATAATTAAACGATTACTAATTTGAAAGCTTATGAACCATTAAAGCGGGTAATTATTGTAATGAAATTATCATTATTGCGATTTTGTCCAAATTTTTGAGAATTGAATTGTCACCGGAAATACATATTATCCCCCCTCCCCCCCGAATCCGAAAAAGTGTTATTTTTATTTTTATTTTTAGAAATTATTATTAAACTGCGCTACAAAATATGTCAATCTAACGGCATGTTCTGCACATCAAAAGTGTCGCAACTTCATACAAAATCTGTATGCACTTTTGCACGGACAAATTATTGCTATATAATTGCTAATGCAGCAAGTTACACTGCTTATAATTTTACTGTTATCTATGTAATTCTTGGGGTTTGCTGCATTTTAAATCAGTTTTCCGGATAATTATATATTAAATAATATTGCGATCAGGCGGCAGCTGTTCTTTATTGTCTCTTCTCAAAGATCTGTTCCGGCTGAACCATATACTGAACAAGAATAGTGTTATTTTTCTACTATTTAGGAAATAAAATAAATCTTAAAAAGAATATCTTTATATAAAATAATGATTTGTTTTGTAATATTTTAATGTAATACAGCCAGTAGTGCCATCTAGGAGAGGAAGTAAGAACCTCAAATTCTCTTAGTGGCCGCTAGGAAGCGCTGGTAAGACGCAATCTAGTTTTTTTCTAGGAGGATTGAGAAGATTCTCCACCGATATAAATAGTGGGACCGCAGAGAGTTTTGCAGAGTTTTTCTAGTTACAAACGAAGTGTACATTTGTGGAAAGTGTATAAAAAGTGAACAAAGTAAACTTTTGTGGTTTAAACTGTGAAGTAATTATTATTAAGTGTTGTTTTTTTTTTTTTTTTGTAATTTATTGTGTATAACAATAAATTGGTGTTTTCTTTATTGATGTTTAGAGAATTTTATCTATACGAACCCACTTAAAACTAGTTGCAGTAGCTAGTTTACAGGGAAAAACGTTACAATAATTATTAAAAAAAATAATAATAATAATCTGGTGTGAAACACTCATACAACTTTCTCTTAGTTCTAATTAATACAATTTAAAATCAAGAAATTTTCTTTAAAAATCTAACGTTACAATGTGTAAGCTGGGCTGGGTATAAAAAAGTGATGTGACGATTTTACTTCTTCTATACCTGATTCCTTCTAAGCGGAGCGCTCTATATCAAAACCAACAAAGCTTGGACAAATTTAAATTTAAACTTCAGAGATATTTTCCGTGATAGCCTTGCTTGTTTTTGTGATCATCGACCAGTTTCGGGCGTTCGCCTATCATCAGGATGCATTTGTCAAACAGTGTGATAACACAGACTTCCACAAAGCAAATTCAGTTTATACACTCTGGGCGAATGTCCAAACACCCGGGCGATAACCACAAAAAGAAGTAGGCTATCATGGAAAATATCTCTGATGCTTTCCAGCCCTGGGGAATCAACCACAACAATTAAATTTAAACTAACTCACAGACCTTTCAAATAGTCCTCCTATAAAATCAATGTTTTCCAAAAAAATGTTACATATGACGTTTCTATCTATTTATGCAACAAGCATTCCAATGTTTAAAGAAAATCATTGTACAACCATTTTCGAAATTATTCCAAAATACTAAAATAATCGATTGTCTTCAAATTTACAATATTCTACCAATGTCTCTAATATGTATTATGTTTGTGGAAAAAACCATGTATATTACTAAAGCGATACTTTAGAAGAAAAGCATCCGCCCCCCCAAAAATCAATTTTTCTGGGGAAAATGTTTTAAATAAAAGTGATTCGTGAGATTTATTTGTATAGATAGTATACGAAGTTTAAAGTTTAATCATTGTAGCCATTTTTGAGAAAATCACAAAAAACTGGAACAAAAAAAAAAAAATTAATAAAATCGTACTTCCGGTTTGATGGAATTTGCGAATCCCTAAAATCTTCGTGTCAGAGAAACTCTATACGAAACTATATTCTGTTAAAAAAAACACACACCACAAATACATAATGATGATTCGCTAAAAAACATTTTCTTCTTCATATTCAGAGGATCCCAAAAACATGTATTTCTCGATATAAAAAAAAATACAATTTCGTAAATCTGGCACGATCACAATATTAGAGGAGTCAGAGAAATAGAAATTTGGCAAAAAACTTCTAATTCAATGAATTTTTGTATAAAATAACTGTGCTTAAGTTATACTAAGAATGTATAACTTAGAAGCATTGCGGGTTCATTTGCAATAAAACAAAAACAAAAAAATCTGGTGTGAAACACCCACACAACTTTCTTTTACTCCTGTTCTCAAAATTATAATAAATGTTATAGTTTGTGTACCAAATATAACGGAATTCGTCCAAAAACTGAAAAAACAGGTCAATAAAAGCGCACTTCCCAGCTTACTAATTTTCTTAAAACTTGGAATTTTGGCCATCTAATTTTATTTCTAATTAATTTTGTTTGGATGATAGAATTGTATGATCAACTGTGATAGCTAAGGAACGGCTTTTTATGTATTTAAAAATGCCAAATATTTAATTAAAATATGCATTTATTTTCGTCAATTATGTGGAAAATATGTGATTTTCTTAAAATATTTTCTGGAATATTTAAGTAAAATGGACATTTTTTTTTATGAAAATGGAATTTTTTTTGGGGGGGCAAGTTATAATTATTTATACAAGAAAAGAACATTTTTACAATTTATAATAATTTATTAGGAACAAAATAATTTGTTTTTACAAGTTATAATGATTTATACAACAAAGAACATTTTTACTATTTATAAAAAGATGTGTTAAATTTTCAATTTTGAAAACTTCACTCTTCGAAATTGTTTGCAACCACATCAAATGTTGGAACGTAAAGTGACGACGATCTGGGCGTAAGATGTACTTGTAACGACTAAAAGATCGTTCAACATCTACAGATGTTATAGGTGCCTTGCTGAAAGAAGTTATCTCGTTGGTTGTAAAGGGTACACGATGTTCTGAGGTGACTTCTGTTCCACTGATAATATCAGAAATCTGGCAGATGGTCTCCCACCCTTTGTTCTTGCTCAGTACTTCTACCAGTTTTGATCTGATCAGATCTCCCTTACTCCCAGGTATTCCTTCCACCTTTTCGATGACTTTTTTAACGTTGGACACGTTTTCTGTCAGTCGAACATTTTGGGACTCAAGTTGGGTAATGGCTTGTGCAAGAAATACGCAATTGTCAGAAATGAATACAAGGTCGTTCCTTAAATTAGGTTTCTCGAATAAAGACTTGGCTGTATTTATCGCTACTGCTTCGTCTTCGAGATGTGAAAGGACATTCTTGATTTTATTGTAGTTTTCATAGTAATACTGAGCTGCTTCCAGCCAAGTACCCCATCTTGTCAATATTGGTTCTGGTGGAAGGCCACAAGTCTGGATAGAGATCTTTTAGCATTTTAATGCGACTTGGTTTTAAGAACACTTTTAACCGAGGAGATTAAGGAATCTACGTCACTGAACAAAGATCGGACAGTTTCTGCTACTCGATGCAAGGCATGAGCAATACACGTCACATGTTATCTAAGGATAAAATACCTGAATAGATTGCCCAGCCTTGACCATGTTGGGGGCAGCATCAGAGAGAAACAAAAGAACTTTTTCGTTCAAAACTTCACTGGGCCATAGGATATGCATTGAGGCATCGAAGAATCGTGAAATGGTGGAATGATTGCATTTTTCGAGAACCTCACAGTTCAAAAGGAATGGCTTTGAATCCACATCAGCATCACTGTCAAGTTTTCCAATAACTGCATTGGCAATATACCTGCCCTCAACGTCAGTGGTTTCATCAATTGACACCCAAATCGGTCCATCTTTGATATGTTCTCGAATTTTGGTTAGTGTATCTTTATAGATATCTTCCAGGTAGTTTTTCCGCAGAGTGCTCTCGTCAGGCATTTTTTTCCCAATATAGGTCTCTAAGAATCCTTTGAAATGAGGATTTTTAAGTTTGTGGAAAGGGATATCTGCTCTAACCAAAGCCCGACACAGATCTGTACTCAGAGTAGACTTACTTGATGATGGAGATGTAAGGAAGGCTTGATAGGACGTCCTCGCTTTCTTTCTGTTTTTATTCTCTATGTGCGATCCGGTGGCAATATGTTGGGTGACTTGGGAACGTTGAGAGCAAGAAACGCGCTTGTCACAAGCTGTGCAGTACAAAATGTCTCCATCACTTCGAAAAAGTTCTGCTGGAAACTCGCGAAGATATTTAGCAACCAGTTGTCTGTTTGAGGCCGATGTTCGTGGCATTTCACCCAAAAAAGAATACACTAAGTGACCGAACGAAATGAATTGGACACTTCAACGAACGAGCTGAAAGAACAGACAACGTCAGACAACTTCAAAGAACTAACAAGTGCCCGACACTGTTTAGCAGCATTCTGTGTAAATTACAATAACTATTGTACCCACTGTGATTCACAGCCCTACAGTCTGTGGTTCACAGTTCCTGTCAACCACCTCCCAATTATGAAAATATGCCCAAAATGAAAATTATGAAAAAATATGTACATATTTTGATTAAATATGTAGAAATATTTATTTATTTTGATCAAATATGTATAAATATGCGATAACATCCAAATATGTGGAAATATGTGAAATAAAAGTAGACCCAAACGGCTTAAAAAGTGTCAGTATGAATACTTCTAGTTGAAAAACGTCTGTAAATTGCCTAGAAAAAAATATGTAAATACATACGAATCCGTTACCGTGATAGCACTTTAGAGAAAAACATAACCCCACCCCTCCCATAAAAATTGCCCTTAAATTAAGGATGTAGATCTTTGCATGCTTAGTTTATATACGAAGTTTCAAGAAAATCGTGAAAAAGTGAAAAAAAAAAATCATTTAGTGAAGTGTTTTAAAACAAACCACATCCGGTTATCCAATTTTTTCAAACTCGGAATTTCAACAACCATATTTAATTCTAATTAACATTATTTAGCTGACAGAATTGTCTAATAAACTGAAATAGCAGTTAGGATGAAAACCTAACCCCTCACCGCCCTCAGAATTTGCCCTTAAATGAATTTTCCCGTAGAAATGTTTCAAATAAAAGTTGTAGGTCTTTGTATGTGTAGTTGATACACCAAGTTTAAAGAAAATCGTCGGAGCCATTTTTGTGAGAATCGCAAAAACGTAACGCAAAAAACCAACTAGTAAAGTGGAACCAACGATTGAGGAATTTTGATAGATAACGAACGCACCGTCAGATCCCATGGTGATAACCTAAACGTAATATTATGTTTCAACTTTCTACGGTTTTTCGTTTTTGAGCTATCTGTTCACACACACACAGACACACACACCGACAGAACATTTGCTAAAAACCACTTTTTTGGACTCAGGGAACCTCAAAACGGATATTTCCGGTGAAAACTCGATACCGAAAATTTGACTCGATTACAATACTTCCTGTTACTGGGATTAAGAGAAAGTAAGAAGTGTACGGAAAATGTTCTTTAATTACTATAAGGGGGGGATAGGCCATTGTTTACTAGGTAGACAAGAGATTATAAAATGGTCTATCTCTAGCTCTATTTATTGTTGCAGCTTTCTACTTAATTTAGTCCTGTTGAATTGAAGGCGCTGAGTTCAGGTGTCTTCAGTTCCAGGTTGGTGTTAAAATGTTCTAAAAGACTGGAAGAGCTTTCTTCTCTGAAGGATGTGTTTCTAGTTTGGGTACCAGGTCATATGGGAATTTTTAGGAATGAGGAGATGGATAGGTTTGCCAAATTGGGCGCCTCTTTCCCTTTCACTGTTCCGAGCCTGCTGTTGGCGTGTTAACTGGCACATGTCTGTCAGGCTTCCAGTCATGGACAACATCACAGCATTCATCCTTATGGATGGGCGAGCACAGTTGGTTGTCGGCAGTCCAAAATGCCCATCGGGAGGGTCCGGACAGGGCTATTAGTGAGACGTTGCTGTGTCTTTCACGGAACTCTCTCAGGCATCTGGTGGCGGCTCAAGACGGATCCATTTTGTAGTGTCTGTGAGGCAGAGGAGGAAAGACCCATCCATCTTATGACAGATTGCCTGGGTTGTGAGGAAATTAGGTTCAGGATCTTTGGTTGGAACAGGATATCTGTGGAAGAGCTTAGGTTATTGTCCCCTTAAGGTTATTGTCCGATTTGTTCGGACTGCGGTGAATCTTAGATGGATTAGACCCGGGTCTGGATATTTGTTCTAGACTCGGTTTGTTGTTGTTTTTCTTAGCTATATGATGCGCCCAGTAGGGCTTTGGATATAGCGTAGGATCTAGTCCCTCCCCACATACAAGTAACAGTAACAGTCCTGTTGAATATTAGTAACATATTCGATATACGGAGAAAGTACAGAAACTTTAACTGCTATAATAGGATCCAAAGAGAGGATCCACAGCAGAGAAAGATAGACAAAAATGACAAGACCACTCTCTCGGACTAGAGTGGGAGAAACTGCATAAATACAGTGACGGGAGATAGATAAACAACACAGTTCACTCGCCAGTCACTACTGTGTCTCTACTTTACCCTTTATCACTCTACCATCCTCCAACCATTTTAGTGTAAAGTCCAGGCAGTCAGTGTCACTTTTAACATTATACAGTGTCCAGCCATATCTAGTTTGTTCATTCAAACCAAAGCATTTCTCTCCTTCATCATACCCATTATTAGGATCCAAACAGAGGATCCATAGCAGAGAAAGAGAGGCAAAAATGAGAGGACCACTCTCTCGAACTAGAGTGGGAGAAACTGCATAAATACAGCGTCGGCAGGTAGATATACAACAGAGTTCCCTCGCCAATCACAAATGTCATTTACCTTACCCTTTACCACTCTACCATACTCTACTATTTTAGTGTAAACTCAGTGTCACTTCTAACATTATACAGTGTTCAGCCATATCTAGTTTGTTCATTCAAACCAAATCATTTCTCTCCTTCATCATACCCATTATAACTGCCCACCCTGAAAGCAAAAATCGCCTAAAAGTAGGGATCTGCTTAGCGAAATGGTCTACAGTGTTGTCAAATTCAGGTAGTCTACTTGGTCACACGATTGGTTCCTTAAATTATTTTATATATTTCCCTCATATATTAGATATTTATATGTGAATATAAACAGTAGCAAAATCTGGTGTGAAACACTCACAGCACTATCTCTTGCTGTGCAACATAAATAGTTCTCATTTATTTATATGGTTTACTTTATAGAGATCTTTACAAAATTTATAAACTTAATCTTCTTTTACTGAGTAAGTTTACTTTTAAATTGTGCAACCCAATCCACACTTAGCAGGTAAAAGGTTAAACAGCAGCTTCACTACTTCTTCTTCTATTAAACAAACTTTAATAAGAAAGAACCAAGTTAAAACGATTCCAGTACATGCTGATGACAGATTATCAGATGTAAAGTTTGTTTTACGATTTACAAAAAAAAAATCCGTCCTCTTATAAGAGAAACAAAACAATATGCATTCAGTTTTTTTTTAAAAAGAATTTTCCTTTATAAAAGATAAGATTATAATAGAGTTAATTAAGTTATGCAACAATTCTTTTCTTTTAATTATATTCCAGTTTTTATCAGTAATTATGTTAGGAGAGACTTATTATGCAATTAAATAAAAAAAAAATTGAAAACAGAATTACAAAACTAGGAAAAGTTGAAAAATGGTTAAATGGAAAGTGGCAATAATATTTTCCTGTAAGGATAAATCAATACGTAACTTCGTTCAAGGTGGGAGACTATATTTTTTTAGCCTTCCACTAAGAAGGTTGAATTAAAGGTTGTGAGATTCGGCCGAAAATGAAAACCACATGAAGTTTCGCCAACGTTTCGATAAGTTTATTCGATAAGCCTGTTTGGTATGTAATGTATGGATAGTGTAAAAAGCAAAAGTCGGGTGTAAAAACCCGCCTTTCCCATACAAGTCCATGCACTAGACTAGCAACGCGGACGCCCCTAGTTCATGACAAGCAGTGCTGCCCTTAGATATTCTGGCCCTAAGAATCCTACAGCTCGCTGTTTAGTGAATGGCAATGTTGTCTGCATTGCAAGAACACTGTATGGAGGCGGACGGTACACTGAAAAGGTTCCGATTTTTGGGATAGCTATTGGACCCGGATAAGCTTTGGATAGCATCTATCTTGGCCCCTCCCCCAAACACTCAAAACTCAAAAACCTATTTTTCAAAGTCGTACTTTCGGGTATCCGATTTTCTTCAATTTGTTAATGCTACCCGTTACTGGGTCCTAGCCTGCTCAAGAATCCTACGCCATGATCCTTAGCCACGATCCACCAAATCCGGATATTCAGCTGTCTTGCATGATTCGCGACCTAATCCAGCCATCTTATTTTCGGCCTGCCAACTTTTCTTTTCCCTCCCAGTTTCACCGAACAGCACTCTTCTGGGGATGGCAGTTTCTTCCATCCTAATCACATGGCCTGTCCATCGCAGTCTTGCCAACTGGATATATTTAACAACAACCACTTCCCAATACTACCTTGCCAATTCCTCGGGGTGACTCCACTGTTCATTTTTCTTGACTAGACCAAATATCTTTCTTAAAAATCCTTCTTTTTAAAGACGAGTACCTTTTGCTCTGTCGCTTTGGTCATGGTCCATGTTTCAGCTCCATACTCAGAACAGAGCGTATTAGCACTTTGCTCAGAATACATTTTGTGGTCCTGGATAAATTACCAGGCTTTTCATGTATCTCAGGAGCCCATAATAGCATTTATTGGCGGACATGAACCTCTGGTTTACTACCTGTTTTACATCATTATCCGCCATTATCACCGATCCCATGTATTTAAATACGCGAACCCTTTCAAAGTCGTTGACCTGGATGCATGAGTTATACTCTCTCGTATCCGTTGTAAGGTGTTTGGTCTTATTCTCATTTACTGCCAGCCCCATGTTTCTTGCTACCCGATCTAAGGAAATAAAGGTTTCTTTCTACAGCCGCTGAAGACCTTCCAATTATACAAATGTTATCGGCATATGCTAAGATTTGCACGCTCTCTTTGAAAATTGTGCCTGTGGTTTCAATTCGGACATCTCTAATTATTCTTTCAAATGCTATTAATATATATATAAAACCATATACTGCATTGTAGTGGCACTTTATAGGAAAACATAACATTACTGTTCCCCCCACAATCTCACAAAAAATCAATTTTCCCCGGGGGGAAAATTTTTGAAATGAAAGTGATAGGAATTCATTTGTGTTTGATAATATATGAAGTTTAAAGTAAATCAATGCAGCCTTTTTTAAGAAAATCATGAAAGACTGAACTAAAAATTTACTAAAGTCGTATTTCCAAATAATGAATTTTGTCCTAAACCTTCATGTCAGATGTGATGGTAGCGCCTACGGAACGGAATACCAAGTTTTGAGTTCCCTCCGATCTTTCGTCTTTAAGATATTTAATTTTTTAGCATTCAGTGGACCTGAAAACATGTATTTCCTGTGAAAATGCATTTTCAAAAATTTTGGGAAGATCGCACTAGCTCCTCTCATTAGGAGTCAGAGAAAGTTAAAAAAAAAAAAAAAAAAAATACAATTTCATGATATTGATCAGTTCAATAGTGTTAATGTGTCGAAGCGTTTTTGAGAATAATTGGTTAATGTATTCAAAAATAAAATAAAAAAGTAAAAAATAACTATAGGAAGTTCCGGGGATAAGATGAATTGTATATTTCAGTATTCTTTTAAATCCTACTGTTCGTTATTTAATCTAAATTTTAAATTTGCCGCCAACAACGTACAATAATTTTATTTTGGAGGTGGATATTGTGTACTAACTTGATAATAATTTACTAATTTATTAGGCACTGTCGAGTAGAGAGGGGATAACCTATGCATTTTCTCCTCTCTCAGTTAGTCACCATTGAAAGCTCGAAGGTGTAAGTCCTTATGCAACACTCCCTTGAATAGGTTGCAGTATAATTCCTATACAATTCATGCCAGTTCGGTTGCCCTTAACAGTGAAAATCCAAGTTTGTTACTTCTGGTTTTCCTGAGTAGTATTAATAAACTGGTCCTTTTGTCAACTTAGCGGCTCCATTCTCTCGGGCCTGCATAGGTTTATTGTGAAATCACATGGATGTTACTTCCAGTTGGTTTTGTGCCGTGCAGCTTCTGGGAGCCCATTTAATTATTATCTAAAATCATCAGCCAAGTAGCAATATATTGGTGAAGACTCAAGAGTTGGATGCACATACAAATTATTTCCTTATTCCTATTTTTTCCTCTCCCTTTTTCCCTGATATAGGCTAAGGCCACATGAGTCTTCCAACACTGGCAACAAGGATTCTGCGTTTCAAGGTAAGCGCCATTCATTTAGCTTATTGAAAGTGATAATAAATTATATCTGCTACCCATTTTTAAATTTAGTTTATATATTCATTTTTCCTATACGTATAATATTTTAATTTCCCATTTGCTAACCAATTATATCACATACAGTCCACGCAATATTTTCATTCACTTTATATTTTTGCTGTTTTTTTATAAACAGAACCTATCCGAGATATCTCACCTCAATATATAGTTTTTTTATTATTATTATTTTTCCTGTAACTGAACACCAACCTTTCATGCATCTAATATTTTATAAGCAGCTCATTATAATATGAATGTAACTTTAGATAGGGATTTAGATTTATGAAAATTAAAAGACGTATTAGGTAAAGCCAACCTGGGAAAGCGCCCAAATATGCCGCATCCCTTAATTATTTTACAAAACCTGACCTGTTGTATTTTTTTTTTTCCAAATATTACAAAAATTGTTTACTTCTATGTATGAAATGTTAGATGTCCCGACTAGTTTTTTTTTAAATCACTAATTTTTCCGCTCTTTAAAAAGAGAACCTCAGATGTTTTAAGTAATGTAGGAGATATATCTCTAATGGACTATTTAACAAAGCTATTTTTAGATCTACTTTTATCTAGGTTTAGAATCATGGATTAATTAATGAGAACAAAGTAATAAATTAAAGCCAGGCTAGATTTAGAAAGACAATACTAAACAGATAAAATCTTTAGTTTACTAAATATCATTAACTTACATATCCATATTAAACTTCAGAAGTTGTTCTGTCTGTTTATGGATTTTAAGGCAGAATTTGATTCAACCGACAGGAATTCCTTGTTCTATATGCTACATATGTTCAGGAATATCAGCGAAATTTATAAACTCCCTTCAGGTTTTATATAGATAAACTTAATCTTAGGTTTGGACTGGCATAGTAAATTCCAAAATTTTTTAAACGACAATAATCTCTTGACATTTGCCTGCCCAGTCCGGATTACAGCAAGCAACACACTAAAGAAACGATTACAGACATTTCATAACAAAGTATTTACGAATAGCACTAAACTCCTCCCTGGTTTATTAGGAACACCCAAATACACAGAGAACTCGATATTGCAGACATACACATGACCAAACTAACAGACAGCTTCTTTTTAAACACTTAACACATTACCAACAACATCATACTACCACATAGGCGAACCTACCTCATCAAAACTTATCAAGACTTCTAATTTTTCCTCTTCTGTTTACCACTATGTGTAAAGAGCTCTCTATATGAGCTGGCCTATATATTTTTTTTATTGTAATTAAATAAAATTAAAACGATGATAAGGCTTACGCAGGGATATTTACTATTCTCCCACTTTATTTTTCACTTTTTATAATGATTTTCCTGATTGTATTGATGGTGATATTAAGCGGGGGTTGGGGTACAACATCCGTTGACTAATGTATGCGGACTATGTGGAGAAGCTTGCTCCGGAAGCTAAAAATAAATGATGATTAATAGACCTACGCAATATGTGTGGAGTTTAACAGTAAATTTAGACCAAAAAAAAAAGTTTTGATTTATGATATTCCAAAATGTTGGAAAACTTGTTAAAGGTGCAATTTAGAGATTGGGAAACCTGATATTACATATAATTGTTAATAATTTGGATATTGGACTTACCCTACTTTGAAAACTAAAAATGTATTTTTGAAGTAACCTTGATAATTTGATATTTGCAATAATATCACTTATTAAGTAATATTTTTTTTTTTTTTTTAACAAAAAAAGAAACTTCTTTGTTTGGAACATTAAAGAAATTTAGTGAATAAAAAGTGCATAGATTCTGAACAAATAAAAGAAAGATTTAAATAAAAGAAATAATAACAGAACAGATAGAGCATAAGATATTAAGAAACAAGAAATTATAACAGAGAAGTGTCGCTAAATGAATGAAATGATATTAACAATAAGAGAGAAAATAAAAAAAAGATAAAAAAGGGCAGGGGAGAGGAATGTACGTTGAGAACGTTGAGATTGAAATGAAGAGTGAGTATTTCTTTAAAAATTAAAAAAGAAAGCTGTTAAAAAGTGGGAGGGATAAGAAAAATTTAAAATTGCCGAGCCTCACTAATAAATCGATTTTAATAACCCTTCCATGTTAACCACTTACCCCAACCATTCAAAACGTCTTCTATCCGAATCCTTACAAATTCACTATCACTTTTAAAAAAGACAAAGAAATCCATAACTTCAACCTATAATATTTTCCTAACACAAAACAAAGACATTCGCCAGTAATTTGTTCTTCTAAATTTTTGAAATTGCCGCGCCTCACTAGAAACATCATTTTTCTTATCCCTCCCACCTTTTAACAGTTTTTTTTTTTTTTTTTTTAAAATATTCTCTCTTCATTTTAGTTTTAACGTACTCAACTTACAAACGTATACTCCTCTCCTACCCTAAAGGTATCTTTATCTTTTTTATTTGCTCTTATTGTTAATATCATTTTATTTAATTAACTATCACTTCTGTGTTATAATTTCTTGTTTCTAAATATCTTATAGTAGAGGGGAAATGCCGATTCTGGGACACCTTTTTTGTCGTCGAACTGGATGAGCACTTAA